>JAKSZP010008512.1:0-49017 GCA_022478985.1 Massospora cicadina | reverse complement strand
AGATGTAGAGTGGAAGCCTGTTCTGCACCGTCCTGTGAAGTTGGTGCAGAATCACTTCATTAAACAGCCAAATGTTAAATAATTTAATTATAATTTTGTTAAAATAATTGCTTTTATTAATTAGATTTTGGGCCAAGCTTTCAATTGTCTCAGTCTAGATAATAAAATTATCCATATAGATTAATGAGATTATGGCTTCTTGGAGAAATTCTGGGATGGGTGAGTCTATTTTAAGTGCCATAAAATCTATTATTAGGCAGGGTTTGGTGGGCACTCAATTGGGTGTCATCAGTGGTCACACTATTTTCTAGAAAAGTCAGGCCGCAGGGCATTCTTTCAACCTGTAAAACAGGGTGTCTTTTGCGCCGCTCACTTTGCAGGGTTCCTGGGTTGAGTTGGACCCCTCAGCTGTTTGGTAGGCCCTGTGTAAGCATCACTAGATGTGTGCCCTATTTTTTGGGGTAAGCAAATCGTGAATTGCAAAATCCCAAACTTTTTCTGAGTTAGTTGTATGGAAGATCAATTTGGCCCAGGAGATCAATACAGGCTAGTGTTTGAGTTCTTGGAGAGGGGTAGTCATCCACTGTGACTTGTGCACCCCTGCATTCCTGAGCATATGTATGGGTCGCAAAACCTTAGTTGCATTGGGCCCCAATGTTGCAGAGAGGTAACAGCCACTCATATTAATGGATTATCTTCAGTACTGCGCAGAAGAAGCTCAAGGACTGGTGTGGACCGAGGGCTTTTGGGTTGGCCATCAGGTAGGAAAGGAGGGTTTTTGTGCTGTGATGGTGAGTCCGATGTCCCTGGCCAGGTAATTAGTGTGGCATGCGACCAGTGTTTTGGTTTAGTGGTTGAGCTTGCCACTGTATTATCCACTTACCATATATTCTAATTTTTTGGGTGACGTGGTCAGCGAGGCCAAGACCTCGCTCCATTCTTGGTCTGTGGAGCGTGCCAAGTCATTTTAGGGCTCTTCTACCGTATCACAACCATGACTGCAGTAAGGCCCTTATGCGGTCATGGAACTCTGATAGAAAGGAAACAACTGCATCTAGGAACCAGAGGATTGGATGCAGGAGGGAATTCACAACTGCAACTCACTCATGAGTTCCGTTTGTCTCCCTCTGATGGAGGCAATGCGGGATGCAAGCTTCCAAATGAGCCCATCCTTGATCCTGGGCAGGCTCAGCTCATTTGGGTTCAGGGGATGCCCTGAGGTTTCAACGGGCCACCCAAATGGCGACACCCCATTTGGGGCCCAAATTCTGCTCAGTTTCTTGGTTTGTGCAGATTTTGTGGATGGCATTGGTGGTCCTTAAGTGCTGGCAAATTGTATGCAAAGGTTTATTAGAGGTAAACCGACCAGGTGATGGACATAACTAATACTTAATGAGCAAAAGAACCGAATAAACAAAACAAAGGGAAAAAAATAAATACCAAAAAAACAGAGCAAAATATCCAACAAGACGGGGAGCAGATTAATGCTAACTTACCATGGAAGAGGGTGAGGGGGAATAAGCATCTCTTCTATCAACATATTCTGCTGGTCAGCATCATTGAAGTTGTGGAAACAGATAAGAGTGGAGAGCCAGGGTGTGGGGCATCAGCGTGGTGGGTGGGGATGTGGAAGAAAATTTTGTTACCTTACTCAAGATCAGCTTGATTGACAGCATCAACAGATTCTGCTACATGTTTTTCAGCTTGAATGTTGTCTTTGGTAAGTTGGAAAAAATAAGATACTTTGTTGGGTGATTTTAGCAGATTGCTCAAAATAAGCTAGTTGTGACACATGCATGACCGCATTAGTGGCTTCATTGGCCAATTTTGTGATTTTCTCTTGTGCTGCTTAGGGGAAATCAGGGGGTAATTCATTTATGCTCAGCCTTTTGTGGTATTGAGAAAAGGATTGGGCCACCACTTTGTATAAGATTGGGTAATGGAGTGAGGCAACTGCTGCTAAGGCTATCTGATGGTCACTTTGGTAGGGGATGGCATTGGGTTTAGGAGCAAATCACTTAGGGGATGGGGAATGCAAAATCAGAATTGTAAAATTTGGCCTAAACAAATTCAAGTGTTCCAAGAGGTTCACTGGAGTCGTTGTTGGGACAACGTTACCTGATTCATCAATCTCAGCCATTAAGTCCCATGGATTTTGGTTCAAAGAAATTAGTGGATGGGAATTTTAGGCGGGTAGGAGTTGTATGGGCAGCTTGGGTGCAAATGGTGATCCAAGCATGTTTCTGATTGGCGTGGGTGAAATTGGGTGGGATAATTTGGGTGGTTTGGTGTAGGTTGATTTCCCACTCTGGCCCATTAAATGAGAACGTTGAGCAGGAGGGGGCAACGAACACTAATTTGGAATCTGCCAAATGTGACTCAGAGGCCACACCAGAGAGAGTGGCTTGGGGCAGGGAAATTTGGAATGGTGAGTCCAAAACAGAGGGGACAAATTTGGTAACAATTATCCACCCAAGCTCAAAAGAAATGCTCAGGCGCCACTGCAATACGAGCATGGGGTATTTGTTGAGCTATGGCAGGGTGGTTTGGGATTATAATGGCAGTGGTGCGAGGTGCAGCAAGGTGCTCTGCTCAAGAAGGAACGGAAAAGACAAGGGTGGGCTGTGGATTATAATGCAGAAGCACCAACATCAACTGATCATATAATATATGGGGTGGTAGGTGACATGGGAGGGATGCAAAGGACACCACCAATGTGGTGTCTGAAGGAAGGCAAGTTTGGGTGGTAGGGATGGGAGCGTTTTTGTAAACTAGGGGAGTTGAAGCCACTGCTGCAGCATCCTCCTCCATCTGAAAATCCATTATTGAAATAGCATTTAAATGTGCAGAAATCAATAAGCGAGCTGGTGCAAGTGCAGCAGTGGCTACTTCAATAATTGCCTTGTTGGCATATGGGAACAAACGCCCACATTGTCCTCATAGGCAAAATTGGATATTGGAACAAGGGAGGGCAAGAGGATGGGGACGAGAAGGTAGGATGCATGCCAGGTTGAGTGCTAAGTCCTGCGGGGGACAAAACGGCCTGAAGAGGATGGCGGGCTATTTGACCCCATGAAAACACATTTGCCCACAGGGTGGAAAACGCTAGGCGGTGGAGCACTGCTACACCACATTGGAGCAGCAGTCGGGTGATCTGTGGACATTTTTTGGAAAATGGGCGTGGTCAGTGGCGGTGGAAAGATAAATGCTTTTTCTTATAAAATTTGCTTGAAGTGTGATAAAGTGGAAGAAAAGTTTTTCTGGCAAATTGTATGCATATTGCTAAATAAATTTTTTAATTGTCCTTGATTAATGATTTAAATTGATGTTTTAGTTTGCATTGATTGGATTTAAATTTATTATAAAGTTACTTAAATTATTTAAATTTAAACGGACAGTCAATTTGTTGCCAGCTATGTAATACATAGCGAAGTTCTGAGACCTTCAATTTAGGTCTCAGCTATTGAAATTAGAGAATATATTACTTGGATTTATCATATTGGGTTTTTTAGACTTTGATATTGCATGTTAAATTGTGTAAGTCGTTTTTGTCAAGTTGGCTAGTTGATTCGTTACAGGTTCCATCATTACCAGGTTAATTTTAAAACTTTCATTTAATTGATATATCTACCTGATTATTAAGACTAATTTTGCATTTAGATATGGGCCAGTTGATGCAACTATAAGGTTATTACCAACATTAACAACCAGATCCTTATTCAATGCATCTGTGATGATTCTAGATTTTAAATTTTTTAAATGCTTTTTATGTAAATTGGAGCTATTAAAGGTTCTCTTTTGTTTCGCCATGAAGTTAGCTTTCCTTTGACGGCCATGGCGCTAGGTATATAAGGACCAGTTGTCACCCACCCCAGATATCATATACAACTGAGTGGGGGTGGCAGTAAGCAGGGAGACTATGGCTGAGCATGTTAGTGATCCACAGCTCAAGTTTTGCCGCCCAGGATGGTTGGGTGATCTACATGGCACCAACAAGTAAAATTTCCATTTTTGATTTGTTGACTCTTAAGTTACTAGCCTTCTTATATTGGTGTGTAATTGACTCGATTTTCTCCGAGTCCTCTGAGCTTGCAATACCAATGACTGCATCATATACATATGCCAGAGCCTTCAGCAGCAATTGCTAATAAATACCAATACCCTTAAGCTCTCCTCCACCACCTGCAACACTAGGTCGAAAAGCCAGGTTGTACAACGGGGGACTCAAAGTGACACCTTGCCTTACACCACATTGAGGCGAGCTTTTGGCCAATTGGAATCCAGGGCCTAAAAGTGACATGCTGGTAAAGTTGTTTGCTCCATCACCCAGTCAATATATTTATGCGACAAGTGCACTCTTTTCATGCAGCAGTTCAGGTATAGCCAGTCTACCCTGACATAAGCTTATTGTTAGTTTAAAAATACTAATGCCCCATTAGAGTTCGCCTGGGTGACTTTGGTGACCATGTGGATGTTGTCCCATATGCTCCTGCTAAAGAAAAATCCATGCTGGTTCATTGAGATCACATTCCTCCCTAATTGGAACCAGATAATGCGCCAGGATTTTCCAAAAGAAGTTTGAAGAATTGATCAGAGAGATTGGATGCCAATTGTTGAGTGATTATAAGATGCTTTTTTTGTGGAGGGGAACGAGCGGGGTTCGTCCCCTCCAGGAATCAGCTTGATCTCAACCAGGCATCTGTTGAGCGTGGCAAAGAGGATGTGGCTAAGGAGGTCTGGAATGGCATTTATCATCCTATATGAGATCCTATCAGGTCCTTGAATCTTCCACCGGAGAAAACTCTTGATTGCCACATTGAGTTCCTCCTTCTTTATTGACACCATTAGGGCCAATGTTTCCAGGTTTAGGGGTGGCTCCGCCCTCTCAAGGAATGACTCAATGTACCGAGATAAAGCACCCTTGTTCAAATATAAATTCCTATAGTAATCATGAGTTAATTATAAAGCCTCTGGAGAATGCGCCAAAGAGCCATCTTTTACGTCCAAAACATCAATTTGGGTACATGCTTTCCAAGGGGTGAACTGGCGCATGAAGAATCAGGATGACTTTTTTCTAAAGTCCACCAGTTTTGCTCCACCTGCTACATGAGCCATTCTGGGCTTTCTTGCTGAAACCTTTGACCTTGAGGTTCAACCAAACCTATTCCATCGTCCAATTATTGTTGTGGCACATTTGGAGGGTACTTCTCAAGATGTGTCCATTGGTTGATTGCCTTTTGAAGAGCTAAATCCTCGGCCATGTGTCTCCTGGAGGTTGGACATTTATTGCATCAACCATTTCAGCTTTCAGGCATCTCCAGGTCTGTATTGGGTCCTTAATGAGGGCTCTCTCACATTGTGGGACAGGTTTATACCGCTAGCTAGTGTTCAAATTCAGAGTTACTCACTACTTGTGGGTAAAATTTTCAATTTGGGTGCAGGTGTGCCTGAATTTCTGACCTCAAGATAAACCTTACAGCCAATAGTCTGAGCGGGTGACACTAAATTTTTTTAAGTTTCCTACAATGTGTTAAGGGTCACAGGGATGCATATCAGGTCGATGCATGTCATCAAGAGCAGCTCACCCTCTCTGACGTTTGATATCATTATATGCTCAAGGGTTGAAGCACTCTTTAGGCCTACATCAATATACCCATAATGACCATGAGAAGCGTGATTTTCCTGCGTCCACGGGGCGATTAATGTCTGGGGGTACATCTGTCTGTGGCCCTCATGAGCCAACAGTTCATGTCCCCTAGGAAAACTCTGTCTTCAGGTAGTTATAATTAGCTACCTCCTCAAAGAAGTTTGTACTTCATGTAAGGAATAATGTGTGCATAGGTGTTGACCAGTGTGTACTGATTTCCTCACCAGGTAATTGTGATGGACATTACTCTCTTTCTTAGGTGTTCAGCCAACGATGTGATGGTGATTCCCCTACCTATTTTGATCTCAAACTCGCAGAGGGCGGACCAAGTTGAAAAGTTTGGGAGTAGCATCTGGGTCCCGTCAGGTTCCTCTCCCTCAGGAAAATATTCTCCTGGATTACCAGGATGTCAGCTAGAGGGTTTCTCATGTGCTAATTTTTCTTGAACTGGGACATGGTGGACTTCAGCACTACAATATTGAACGTCCCTATTGTGATTGGATTACTCAATCTGCCCAATCCACCTTAATTGGATAGTTTTGGGAATTTTGACCCAGTTTATTGTGATTCAGGTGATCAAGATCAAGTTTCTGGTTAAGATTTCTGAGCCATCAAGCTGAGTTGAGCTAAAGTTGCACTTGCAATGTCAGTAGTTGGACCATCCTGAAATCTTTTGTAGTCTTTATTTTGACGATTTTTCGTTGAGACCATAGTTAATTGACCAGAGTTTTGAAATCTGGCCTGAACCAGCACAGGTTCATTTCCAGCTCCTGTGGGCTACGTTTGCCCCTATGTTGCCGCCTATGCCTGCTGGTTCACTGTCCCCTCCTTCAACTCATTTAGGATCCCCCTCAGAGTCTCATAGTGTTTGGTTTTCGTCTTTGTTGGTTGTTTCTGGAATATGTGCTTGGATTATCCCTTTAGTGTTGATTGCCCCAACATAGGAGTTACAACCCATCTATGGGACGATGCCAGATAGGGCTCCCCATTAACTTGGGTTGAGCCCAATTTGAAGTATTGTGGATTAGCCCCAATATTTAAATTATATCTAACTTTATATATTCAACACCGGCGACTAAATATTGAGGATGTTAAAACATCAATTGGGTCATGGGGAATTACCATCTGACGATAACCCATTCAATTTACCCCTTTTGGGAGCACCAGCGGCTTATGCCAAGGATGCTCCCACTTCCTGTTGTATTATTTAAGTATTTGTATCTATTAAGCTTTGACAATTGATGCTGACATTTCCCATTCTCAATCTATTGAGTTTCTATAAGTACCTTGAAGATCATTTTATAAAGTACCTTTTCTCACCTATCTTTTTTACCTTTTAGTTTTTTATGGCCTTTGTGGCCAATTAACTCGCTGGGGACTTTGGGACCCTGACTTATTATGGGGTACAGGTTGGAGTTGCTCTCACGTGGCCTGATAATATGAATTACTTTTATGCTTCCTCAGCCCTCGCTCTGGCCTCTACTTGTCTATTTTCTTTTTTTCAACTTTGTATTGTTTGGTGGTAACCAGATCAACGATCTGGCACTCACCGTGTTTCCCCTAGTTGAGTTGGTTTTGCCACCTGAAGTTTTCTGAAGCTTTTATCTGTTTCAACCATTTCCTCTGGGTTCTTCTCCTTAAAAAGTTTGCCTATAGCAGGGTATGTATAGGCCCAAAGACCAAGCGCCTGACAGTGCTGGCAGATGGGTGGAGCCTTCTTGGGGGTCACTTTGAATGGGTCAGATTCTTGTCTTTCCAAGGTGTATTTCATGATTCAAGAAATCAGCTTTTTTTAACCTCTACTTTACGTTTGGGGTGATATGTATATGCCTTCCAACTACAGAGTTCTGGAATGAGGTGGAATCGTTGAAGTTCAAACTGCTTCACTCTAACATAAACATCTATTTCTTTGATCAACTCCACTTTTACAAAGTCATAGGGAAGATCATTAGAAATGTCCGTGAATGAAATGAGGAGAGTCATTTTCCTTGTTCCAGCGGGTATGGTGTACCTTGCACAATATTTCATATCTTTTACAGCATTTTTAATAATTACCTTTGCTGTGGCATCTTCCTGCTCTGCCATAGAAAAGCTGATAATGAATACTCAACAAAATACTTGTTCAAAAACTTTGTTTTAAAAAGTAATTTTTTGGGGTATCATAATAGGATCTTTATGTGTCTAACCCTGAAGTCCACAACTATTCTGTGCTTAACAGGGGAGGAGGGGAGTGAGTAATGGATTTATTATAAATCTTACTCTGGAATAGCATTTTTTAATTCCCCCTCAGTTAGAGATTGTATTTGGAGTTTGTTTGGTTTCATGGATTAATAGGGCTCCTTGTGGATGCGTTTGATGCCATTGAGTTATGGCATATTGGTGGAGTTACTACACTTTGTAATGTTCTCCAAAGACTTCTTTTTATTGATGTATATATTACCCTTCTGTGTTTATTAACAACCACTTGAATTTGATTTTTATCTTCTCTAACTTTCTATAAAGTGCTGCTAAACATAAAGTGAATCAATGAAAAGCAGTAATGTTTTAATTTGAGGTGGGCTGACCTTGGGATAAATATGCTGCGCCAAAAAGAGAGGAGTGAAAAAAAGAGAGATGGGGGCCATGGCCTAAACCTGAGTACTGGGGGAGAACATCAGTAAAGTGTTTCTGTTGAATCTAGCAATGTTGTAAAAGGTTCATTTACTCTGCTCAGTGAATTTATGCTGGTATAGAGGCAAAATTAGAAGTTCAAGTTGACAAATAGGGGAGAAGAAGCCAGCTCTGAACTATACTTTAAAGTCAGCGTGGAATTGCTTCTCCAAACAGCCAAATGATGAATGATTTAATTATAATTTCATTTAAGCAACTTTAATTAAGACAGTATTTGGGGCAAAATTTTTGAATTGCTTTGAGATATATATTATGAATTGTACATAGGGAAAAATGAAAAAATGGTCATTTGGAGCAATTCTGAAATGGGTGAGTTGATATTTATTGTCATAAAACTCATGATTGGCAAAGTTTGGTGGGTAAATTTTTTGGTGCCATCAGTGGCCATGCTAGATTCTAGACAAGTTGGGCCGCTGGGCACTCTTTCAACCTGTGTACCAGGGTTTCAGTTGCGCTTCACACTCTATGAGGTTCTTAGGCTGAGTTGGACTGCTCAACTGTTTAATAAGCCCTGTGTAAGCTTTTCCAGATGTGTTCCCTGATTTTTAGTCAGAAAAATCATGTGTCTCAGATTCCAATTTTTTGGTTGTTTTATATTATTGATGATCACTTTGGTTCATAAGATTGTTACAGACTAGGGTTTGGGCCCTTGGAAGGTGGTAATCCTCCATTGATACCTGTGTGCCCCAGTGGACCTAGCTGTAATTGTTTGTCATAAAACTAAATACATTGGCCCTCATGAGCAAGAGAAAACAGTCATTCATCACGATAATTATTCTGTAATACTATGAGTCAGGAACTCAGAATTATTGTTTTGGCCGTGGGCATTCAAGTTGTCCACCAGGTACAATAGGAGGGTGTTTCAGGCTGTGGAGTTGGCGAGTCCAAGGCCCATGGCCCAGTTGATTTGCATGGCATGCGACCAGAGGTTTGGTTCATAGGTTGGACATGTCACTCTCTATCTATTTACTCAAAAACCTTGTCTGCTTGGGCAACTTCGTCAGTGAGGCCTAGACCTCCTTCCACTCTTTTTTCTTTTAGCGGAAATATTCTTATCAGGGATTTTCTGCCATCCCACAACCACAACTGCAATAAGGCCCTGATGCAGTCATTGAATTCTGATGAGAAAGAAAAATGCAGCTGGGAACTTTTGTATTGGGAGTAGGAGTGAGTTTTTGACCATTACATGTCCCATGAGTCCTATGTGCCTCCCTCTGATGGAGGCAATAAGGGATACAAGCTTCCAGATGATCCCTTCCTTGATAACTGGCATTTCTGGACCATTTGATTTTTGGGTATACCCAGATGTATCACTGGGTAAAATGAGGGTGCCACCCCAAATGGGGCCCAGATTCTTCCCAGTTTCTCAATTCTTGTGGATTTTGGTGGATAGTATGGGTTTGACCTTAAGTGCTGGCGAATTGTATGCAATTCACCAAATAATTTTCTATCAATTGCTGATGATGTGGCAATCACAGTCAAGATATTTTTTAACTTGATGTTTCAGTTCTCATACTTGATTTTTAATTATTAAAATTAAAATTCGGTTTCTGAGTCATTGTTATTGTGCTTTAAATCATTTAAAGTTTTTCTATAAGTCTGCCTTTTTGATTTGTGCAGGATCCATAATAGTCAGTTAAGTTATGAGACCTGCAAGTAAGGTCTCAGGTCATGATATTTGTATTTTAATTTTTATTAATTAGTTTCCAAGTCATTGACATTGCAATTTAAATTTTTAATTTCTCTACATCAGTCTGGCTAGTTGTTTCATCACAGGTTACATCTTATTCAGGTAAGTTTTGAGACATGTAATTAATTGTAAAAAATACCTGGGATTGAGATAAATTTTTGCATATAAATTTATTTCAATTGGCAAGATGACATCATTATCAACATTGGTAACCAACTCCTGATTTGTTTGATGCTCTGTGACCGGTCTATTTTTTAAAATGTTTAGATGTGTTTTTCTGAATTTTAATTTACTTGGTTTAGTTTCTGATGTTTCACCATGACGTCAAGATTTCTTGGATGGCTGCGTCACTGGGTATAAAAAGGCACATTTTTACCCACCAGGCAACCATATCCGTGCTGAGTGGGGGTGATAGGAGTTGAGGTGGCTGTATGAGGTCCTGGTGGCAATCCCTGTTTATAAATTTTTCCGCTCCAGGTCATTTGGGTGATCTTCATGCCACTGACAAGTAAAAAATTCGTTCTTGATTTATCAACTCTTAAATTACTAGCTAGTTCATATTGGTGAATATTCGACTTGAGATTTCTTTGAATCTTCAAAGCTTTAAATCCCAGTTACTGCAGCATTTGCATTGTCCAATTCCAGATGTGACTGTTTCCTGAGCATACTGATAACTCCAGCTCTGCTTCCGAAGCTTCAATCATTGGGTCAAAGCCAGGTTGTACTGCAGGGGACTTAAAATCTCCCCTTGCCTCACGTCACATTGAGGCGAGATTTTGGCCAATTGAAAACATGGGCCTAAGACTGCCATGCTGGTTGTTGTTGTTTGTTTCATCACTCATTTGAAGAATTATGTGTTAATTAAACTCTTTCCATGTAGCGATGGAGTATGACCAGTCTACTTTGTCATAAGACTATTGCTGGTCCAAGAATACTAACGCCTCACTAGAGTAACCTGGGTGACGCTTTTGACAATGTGTATGTTGTCCCAGACGTCCTTCTGGAGACAAATCCGTTCTGGTTTGTTGAAATAAAGTTCCTCCTAATTAACCCAAATGATGCGCCAGGAATTTTAAAAGTAGGTAGATGTCAGAACTTATCAGTAAGATAGGACGTCAATCGTTGAGGATATGTGTGTAGCCTTTTAGTGGTGGAGAACGAGAGGTCTTTATTCCCTCCAGGCGGCAGCTTAGTTTTATCCAGGCTTTGATTGAGTGCGGTGAGGAGGATGTGGCTAAGCAAATCTGGAAATACCATGATTATCTCTTAATGGATCCCATCAGGTCCTGGGCTCTTCAGCCATGAAAGATTATTGATCGCCACATTAAGCTTCTCCTTTGTAATCAGCACCATGAGTGCTGATGTGTCCAGGGTTGGGTGTGGCTTTACCCTCTTCAGAATGTTTTGATATCCTTAGGTAAAGAACCATCATTTTAATAATTTCATGTAGTAGTCATGGGTTATTTCTGCTAGCATCTCTGGATAACACGCTACAGTACATCTTGCATGGTCCGAGCATCACATTGGGTCCAGGATTTCCAAGTGGTGAACTGGCGCATGCAGAATCTGGATAACTTTTTGTCCTCAGCCACCAGCTTTTATCCCACCTGTAATGCGAGCTGATCCTGGGCTTGTTTGCTGAAACATCGAATTTTAAGGGTCAACTGAACCCATTACCTTTTCCAGTTTGTGCTAAGGCCCGTTTAGGGGTGTTCATCTATTATTGTGTTCAAAAGTTGATTGCCCAGAGAGGGCTAATGTCTTAAACACAATCCTCCCGGTATATACCCATTCTGCGGCGGAGTTCATTTTATATTTAAGGCTTCCACAGGTCAGGATTAGGTACTCGCTGAGGGGGTCCTTTACTTCCTTGGATATGGTTCATATCACTAACTTGTAGGAGGTTTCAGGTTTACTCACCATTTGTGGGTTGGACCTTTTTCAATGTTGGGTGCAGTTATGCCTGCATCTCTGACCTCAAATTAATCCTTACTAGCCAATGATCTGAGTGGGTGATGCTAACTGATTCAGTTTTCTACCATGCTTTAAGGGTCACTGCGATGCAGAAATTAGGTCAATGATCATCAACTAAAGCAACTCTCCCTCTCTGACGTATGGCATCTTCATGTGCTTTAGGGTTGGCATGCCCTTGGTCATGCGCTGATAACTCTATTGCAGACATGAACAATGAAAGTTCTGGTTTCAATGGTGGTAAATAATTTCCAAGGGCAATCTGTCTGTGGCCCTTGTGAGCCATCAGTTCAAGTCCCCTATGTGAATCTGTCTTCTAATTAGTAGTACCCTGGCCACCACACTAAAGAAGTTGGAGCGTTCACTTGGAGTGTTGGGGGTATAGATGTTGACCAGGGTGTACTAATTTCCTTGCTAGGTGATTGTGATGGCCAAGACTTTCCCCACTAGGTGATCAGTCGATGATTTGATGGTGATGCCTCTGCCTGGTTTGATCACAAACCCGCATAGGCTGGACTAAGTTGAAAACTTTGGGAAGAGCATCCAATTCAACTTAGGCTCTTCCCCCCACAGGCAATGACCTTCTGGATTGCCAGGATGTTGGCCAGAGGGCTTTGCAGGTGCTAGATATTCTTGGCTTGGGATATGGTGGCCTTCAGCCCTGTGATGCTGAGCATCCCTATTGTGATCAGGATACCCAATTAGCCTGAACTTCCTTAATTGGATAACTCTAGCCATTTGACCAAGTTCTATCACGATTTATGCGATTTGAGCTTTTAGCTTCCTGTCAGTATTATCCAAAAGACTGAGTTGAGCAGAAGCTGTAATCATTCTATCAGTAGTCAGACCATCATGAAAATATTTGTAGCCCTTATATTGTGAGTTTATGTTGAGACTGTAAGTATGTGTCTGAGTTGTGGAATCTAACTTGAACCAGTTCGTTGCAATCTCCAATGGTCTGCGTTTTCCCCTGTGCTTTTGCATGCACTTAATGGTTCAATGTCATCTCCATTGGCTCCTTGGAGATCTCCCTCAAGATCTAAAAGTAGTTTGAATTTACATTTTAATATAAAATAATATAAAATTACATACTTTTGTAATGTAGTATACTTGATGTGGTTATTGATATTGCAAGCATAGAAGACTTAAAGACACTTAAGTAAATTATCTATCATTACAAAAAAGCTTATAACGAGAGGGTAAATTAAACCAAAATGGATTTCTACATTTTGGTGGCGCATCAATCGCCCAACTGACCCAAAGAGGTAGGTTCAGGCTTGGTAATACCACCAGCCCCCATCTGCAACCACTATCACTCCCTCCATCACCACTTAGCCTGAATTATTAGTGGGTAAGCAACGCCAGGCTTTATATAACTGGCGGTGTGTCATCTGAGGATATACAAACTCACGATAAAAAAGAAAAAATGAAATCTGATATTTGTTAATTTATAATATGTTCAAAAAAGTGAGAGCTAGGTTAGTTACGGCTGCAACAAATAAGGAGATGATATGCATTTCAAACAATATGCTACTGAGTTGCAGGGGGATGCTTTAAAGCATAATTTATTTCCAATTCATGAGCAATCACTTAAATTAATCATAAGTCTTATAACTGCCCAATAATGATGGAATTAATGAAGAACCATTTAGTTCCTATAATCAAAGAATTTAAATATTAACATATTAGTATTGACAACCCAGACTCTATAGGTGAGTCTAGGAAAAATATATCACAATATTAAGGACTGAAATCTTATTTTTATTAGATACTTAATGGTAGAGCTGTCTCACTAAATATAAAGTGACCTAATAATTGTCAAACCAAATAACGTTTGATGGCATTTAAAGTACACCACAGCCACCCACCAAGATTTTCAAAAATTAAAAACCTGACAGAATCTGGTCCCATTTGGAGTGGCGCCCTCAGGTGACCCGATGATACACCTGAGTATCTACCTGGACACCAACAGGCTGGACCTGCCAGGTATTGAGAGCGGGCCTGTTAGAAGCTAACATCCCAAATTTCTGCCATCAAAGTGAGGAACACAGGACTCATATTAAGAGTCACAGTTGTAAACGCCCTTCTACTCCCAATCCATTGAAATCTAGCATCCATAATTACCTTCTAATAAGATTTGCATGACCGAGTCAAGCCCTTGCTGCAGTCATGGTTGTGGGGTGTCAAGAGATTTCAATCAGAATAGGCCCACTCCATTGTCCAAGATCAGAGGAGGACAAGGCTCTGTTGACCATGATGAACAGGATGATAAAATGTTTAATAAGTGGATTACAAGGGTGACAATCTTAACTTACTAAAAATCACTGGTCCCACGACACATGAATCAACATGTCCAGGGACCTCAGACTCACAAATTCTCATTACAAGTAGCGTCCTTCTATCATACCTGGCTGTAATCCTAAGAACCAATGGCCCACACCAACCAACAAGATTCTCCCAAGAGAATCTGAAGGTCATTCATAAAGATAATGGGTTATCCTAGCTCAGCATCATGAGGGGACAATGAAAACAAGGGGTTGAAACTTACACCTATGCCAAGGTATGCAGGGGAACATGGATCTCAATGGAGTACTATCCACCACCAAGTACCTGACCAGAAATAAAATCACCCTCCTGGACAGTAAATGACCATTCATATGATGCATGAACTAAAAAATATAGTTCCTGGAAATTCATGATCTGCTTTATCTGAAGTTTAATATACACTTCTAGAGATGTTTATATGGAACTTACCTGACATCAGAGCATTCAAACTCCACCCATGAGCCATGCTAGTTTATAAAGCACCTAACATCCCACTTTGCAGGGTGAAGGATTTCCCAGTGGCCTGACTAGTCTGGCAACTGACATGGGCCCTTATATTCCCTGGTCGAGAGTCCAATGTCCTTTTCTTGGTTACAAAATTCCTAGTAATCAACATCAACTTTCTTGTCCCAGAATTACTTTAAACAGTTAAACTCACATTTTCTGTATGGAAAATACACTATATTTATCTCAAGGCCTTACATACTTTCACTTTCAATCCAATTAAAATGAAAAATGCTCCATAAACCTAATTAAATAAAAAAATATATAGTTTAATAATGAAATTCTGAGCTGACTACAGAGGATGGTACTGAGCTTGCTCCCATTCCTTTCATATTTTTCCAACCAGAACTTCAAGTATGCTTTTATATATAAGCATAGTTTCACTGAACATCTCATGCAACCTCACCCAAAACTTACAGGTCACATGGTAATACCCACCACAACGATATCTCCTTGTACTTGGGTTTAAGTTGTGACCCCTCTTACAATTTCCCTTCTCTCATCAGTGTGGCATATTTAACTTAAGCTTAACCCACCACTAATAATACAAAAATAAAATAAGATTATATACTATATTATATTTTATTGTATATTAGGTTTTCTTTCTCGTTAGCGTCAATTTTATAGAGTTAAGGATGACTCAAATTATAATTTAAAAAGATTCTAATCTACACATAAGGGTAAGATGTAATCCACTAACCAGAAGTCCTGGGCGGACGTTGAGAAGAAGGTAGCCCTACAAGAATTATATCCCTAAAAGCATAAAATGCTCCAACAAGGAGCTCCTGGTGAGCCATGAAAACCAGAGAAAACAATAAATGAAAGTCCCTACTGAAGGGTACTTAAAAAATGCTTTACCAACCTATGCTGTACAATAACGTCTATCACTCATTCACCTCCTCCCTGTTAAGCATGGGGTCTTAGTGAACTTTGGGGTGGAACACCTAGAGATCTAGTTGGTTACAACTGAAAATCTACCTTGAAAACGTAGTCTTAACTAGGATTTTATCAAGTATTTCATTGTTATCATCTTTTACTTGGCAAAGAAGGTGGACGCCGCAGCCAAGGTTATAATCAAAGTTGCTGTAATAGTGTGACACACCGCAACAAGGTAACCCAGCACATTGTAATAAGAAAACGACCTCTTCATCTCATCTGCAGTCCTTCAGAAGTGATCCATCCAAAATTTTAGCAAAAAAGAGGTGATAGAAGGCTTGTGATTTTATGGTAGTAATATGTATGAGCTTTAACAATACCACCTCATTCTTGAACTCTGTAGCAGGAAGGCTATCACAGTTACTGACCCTAAACTTGAATTAGAAGCCAAACTCAACTTGAATACCACGTCACTTAGTATTTTTACCAGAGGTACAAGCGCCGTACTCCTTCAGTGTAACTCATAGTAAGGCACCCAAAATTTGTTAGCACTTCAAAGCACTAGTTCATTGATCCCATGAATGCACAGTTGCAGATAAGCAACAAGAGGTGAAGAATTAAAGAAGATGCTGGAATAAACGCGAGAACTTCAGGATCTTTAGATGGCGACAACCCTATTCAACTAGGAGGAGCATGGTGAATAGCAAATCATTAAACCAGCTACTGTTGAGCAACGCAAAGCATAGTTAAAAGCAAAGAAGCGAGCAGATGCAAGAACAAGAGTTTAGGAAGATAAAAAGAAAATCAGAATTCAGAATAAGACATTAAAGATTGAAATGCAAACTGCTTTGAGATTTTGAGGGAGGTCCCTGAGACGTCGATGGAAGGGACAGTAGACCCTCAGGAACAAGAGGCAATGTAGGTGAAAAGCTGTCCAAAACAGTTGGAAATGAAACAGCACTGGGTCAGGTCAGCATCCCTAACTCCAGCCACTTACTTATGGAGTCAACAAAAAAACAAAATAAGGGGTACAAAAGCTTTATGATGGCCAAAAAAATAGAGCGAGTGTGTCTTCAGCTCAGATCAATTTGGTAGCTCAGAAAACTCGCCTTGAAAATTTAGAAAAGCTCAAATTGCCTGGATTGTGATAGAACTGGGTCAAATGACCCAGAGCTAATTAGCAAAGGCTACCAGGTAGATTGGGCAACCTTATATAAACAGGGATGATTATTATCGCAGAGCTTAAGGCCATCACATCACGGGTCAAGATAATACAGCACCTTCTCAATCCTCTGGCGGACATCCTATTTATCTAGAAAAGTTATCGCACAAGGGGGAGATAAGCTAAAAATTGCCCTGAATGTTCCTTTCAAATTTCTCAACTTGGTCCACCCTTTGCAGGTTGGTGATCAAAACAGGCAGGGGCATCACCATCACTTCTTTGACTGATCACCTAGGAGGGAGAATTTTAGACATCTTTATCACCTGACAAAACAACAAGTACACCTTATCTAACATCTACGACCCCAACAACCTTAGAAAATGTGACAACTTCTTCAATAAGGTGGCCCTACTAACATTAACGGAGGATTGCATTCTGCTAGGGGACATGAATAGTTGGCTCATGAGGGCCACAGGCAGATGGCCCTGACATCAAACACCCCTGAGGTCACCAGAATTAGAATTGATCATGGTTGCTATGGGAGTCATTGGCACATGCCCAAAGGGTATGCCAACCCTCAAACATATGATTAGACCACATGTTAGAGAGGGCGAGATACTCTATATGTCATGCATTGACCTTGTTTAGGTCCCAGTAACCTAAAGCATGTGGTAAAACACTTTGTGTTATAATTTTGGTTGATACCATTAGGATATGTTATAAGTGTGCACAGATAAAACCCAATTATCCACAGATAGATGATGTAAAGATCGTTGGTCCTCCAAACACGCTTGAAATATAATAAAATATGGATCAATTGCCTTGACAAATTTTTATTTTTATATAAATGCAGCAGTTCCTCGCTGTTCCACTCTCTCTAAACTATTAATGAACTACTCTTTTAATCACCACATCTCACTTATATATCAGTGACTTAGATGATTCCATTCTCTTAGCTTAGAATATTATGTTAAGCCATATTCTCATTGGTTTTGGGATGGCATTATTGAATTAACTATGACCTTATTTTCAGAAATATAATTAATATTCATCGAATGTTGACATTTCCTTATTTCTTTACCTGTAGGTGATCCAATAATCATCTGTTATATCCCAATATTGCTTCGTCTCAAGGCGCTCAAATACTCGTAAATATCATACTAGTTAATGGATGCTTGCCAATCCTCTTTAGCTCCTCAGGGCTTATCATCCAGTTATATTCAGAATCTCAACATTACCCCCTTTGACTGGACAATAAGTCTCCTATTGCGTATACACTTGGAGGAACTTCGCATACATGCAGCTAATGATTAGACCACTCACTTGGTCTTTGATGGTGTAGGAATTGACGCCAATTTCTCAATTACTTTCTAATGACCAATCCAAAAGTTGGCCAACTTGTGTTTCTACCCAAACCTGCGATGGTCATTGAACAATATTATCTCATCTTCTTGGACCCGAGCTAACCTGCTAGACTGTACCTGATCAGTGGCCTTATTTTTGATCTTTTTGAAGAAGCTGAAGGAGTAGTCTTCCATGTGCAACTTGATCAGTATGTCAGCTAAATTAATCAAGTAATGGTGGGGATCCATTCCGCTGGTATCTTCTACTCATGAATTTAGTAAGGTTAAAAAGTAGGGTGTCATCCATATAATAGTTTTAAGGGGCTCTTCCCCATGGTTAAATAATAGTTTATGTTATAAGCGAAGACGGCGGTAGACAGGAAAGAACTCTAATATGAGGTTTTATTGGTTACCAGCTTCTGAAGCATGTTCACCAATGTCCCAGTTACCCGTTTAATCATTCCATTGGACTCAGGTTGGTCTGGAGTCATCAGAACACTGTGGATGCCCATTAGCTTGTTTGACTTTAGAAGGATGTGCGAGGTTAAGTTGGTTCCATTATTGGTAAGAATGAAATGAGGTCAGCCATGTCACTGGATAATATTCCAATATGAAATTGGCCACTGTGACCGCCCCCAATTCCTGTATCGTCTGTGCTTTAACCCACCAGGTCAAGTGGTCAATAGCCACTAGAATTTACTTGGACCAGTTAGCTCCCGTTGGCAGAGGGCCAACGACATCAAGGGAAACCATATTTCAGCAAAATGTGGTTTCACTAACTGGTAAAAGGTCTTCTGGAAAAATGCTTTTACTTGGCACTGATGGCAACAGGAAATGGCTTTGAGAACGTCAAAGTTTATGCTTTCCCAATTATATTAAATTGTGCAACATTTCCATTGTCTTGCACATACCATTATGTCCTACTGCCTTATATGTGCTCATAATAATACCAAACTATGCTGAGGGTTGCAGAAAGTTCACCGTAGAATTTATAATCTCCTTGTACAGTTCCCCATTTTCTTGGAAGGTATTCACTCTCATATCATTTAATGCTTTTATTATTTGGGGAAATTTTTCATCAAATTTCCCACCAAATATCTTACTGTAAGTCACATTTCTGAGATCCGTAATTATGGCAATGGTTGTCAATCTAGATAAACAGTTGACATTCTGATGCTTTGCTCCTGGTTGATGGAGGATCTCAAAGTCATAGCCTACAGAACAAGAGCTTATTGGGCTAGAAACCCTTCAGGCTCCTTGAGGCTCTGCAACCAATGTAATGATGTGTGATCCATTATGACTTAAACTTTACCCCATGCAAGTAGACCCTAAATTGTTTATATGCATAAAATAATGTTAAGCAGTCCCGCTCAGTCATGGTATAATTGCGCTCATGCAAGTTCATGCTTCAACTAAATTATGCAACGAGATGCTCCTCTCCCTCATAACTTTTCTGAGAAAGGATTGCACAACAGCAGAAAGGGACGCAACCATATAAGCGATAAACCCTCTATTGAAGTTTGAATTGTGTAGTACTGCGCACTGATCAACGCCATCCAAATTGTGTCAAAGGAGCATTGATGGCATTTCATCCATTTGAACTTAGCATCCTTTTTTAACAACTCAAATAGTGGGCCACAAATAAAGCTGAAGTTAGGGATGAAGCGCTTGTAGGAGGCGACCATTTTCAAAAATACCTGTATGTTGCACTTATTATTTGGTTTGGTCATCTTTTGGATGTCCTCCACCTTGGCCAGCTGTAGTTTCAGCCCCTTGAAGTCTGCCACAAACCCAGGTATTCCAATAGGTCCTTGATGAAGTTTCATTTTTTGAGGCTTTATCTTAATGTTCGCCTTAGCAAGCCGTCAGAATACTGCTTCTAGATGATCAAGCTTCTCAGAAAAGGTTGAGAAAAATATTGAGATTACTGAGGTATATGATGACACATGACAGCTTCAGTTCACCAAGGATAGTGTCCATGGCTCGTTGTAACATAGCTGGGGCATTACACAGCCCTTGTGGCATATGGATCAGTTGAAAACGGTCTTTGGATGTGATTACAGCGCATTTCTCCTGTTCTGCCACGGGCAACTTGATTTGCCAATAACCCAATATCAAAACCATCACCAAGAAGTAACGAGATCCTTCTAACTAATCCAACACATCATTAATCTGAGTCAAGGGATAATGTCCTTCTTTGTAATACTGTTGAGCTTATGGTAGTCTATCACCCCCACTTGTTGCCATCCTTCTTTTTACAATTAGAACAGGCGAAGACCACAGACCCTTAGATGGTTTGAGCATCCCTTGCTCCAGCAACTTATCAATTTCCTCATTGACAATGTCTTCAGCTGCCCTCAATAGGAGGATTGGCCAAGATCTGATGGGAGGATGATCCCCAGTGTCCTTTCAATGGACAACCCCTAGAGCACACCCTAAATCATGGTCATCTCTGGCGAAAATCTCCTTATACTTCAGGAAATAAAGCTATTTCTTGGACTTTTTATTCTTCTGATAACACTATTAAATTCTCCCATGGTTCCACTGTCATTACGTTAGGCTGCAACTCAATGGTTAGACAAACTCATCCAACAAACCTAACTAATGAAATGAAGGACCTCCTCAATTGGGGTCAAGTGTAAATTTGCCACTATTTGGTGTCAGCAGATTTTTCATTGGTTCCTTCTGGAGATTTGCTAACAAAACGTTGACCCCTCCATGGTTTGGGAGTATAATCCCTGCAGTCACATGAGGCGCAAGACATGTTTGCTGATAGGGCCCTATGAACTCCTCATAGAGCCGGGCTGGAACTTCCACCTCTAACTCAGTGTTAAATATGACTTGGTGTCCAGAGGGGATGGATATAGACCCAGAAGCTCAGAGAGGTAGCCCTAGATATTCATATATCTTCTGGAGAAGGGTCTGAGTATTATTTTTAGTCAATGATAGTGAACCGGAATCACCCATCACTATATGAAAGATTGACATGGCCAAGTGCACCAGATCCTTCAGCACTCTACTAGAAGTAAAGTAAATCAGGATCCACTGCCCAGAATTTCAAAGGTCTTCTCCATCATTTCAACAACAGCCCCAAAGTGTCACAGGAAAGCAGATCTAATTAGCAGGTCCTAGCTACTGTTGGGTAGCACAATCACCAGAGCTTCTATGACAATGGAACCAAACTGCAAAGGTAATAAACTGTACTCTCCCTAGAGACTGTACTTTCTGCTCCAGCAGTCACATGCACCATTCGATGGTCTATATCAGGCTTTAAAGTCAACTTTACCATCAATTTGGTAAAACTATGTTGACCAGAGCGCCTGTATCTATTATAGAGCAGCCTCTATTTTTCGCTAAAAAGGTGTCACAGTATGTACACTCAGCTTAAGAAGAATATTGACTGTTTATTAACTGAACATTTATGGGACCTCTTTTCCCAAGAAAACTCATAATCCCCTCACCGACTTTGGGATATTATTTAACAATAGCATCTATTGGAAGGGCGACGTTTACTCATTTCAAGGGTTGGCGCATCCGCGTCTGGATCCAGTTTGTCTGAGGAAGCTTAATTGAGCATTTGGCAAGCGTACAGCTTTGTTTGCTCCTGAGGTCCTTCATCCGCTGCAGCCTTGGCATGTTCTTGTGTCAGTATGTTCACTCCACCAACTGGTTGCTGTTATAAAATTTTGTCATCATATTGGGAAACTTCTGCTGGATAAAAGACATTTGGTTCAGTTGGGACAATCAGGGTGGAGATAGCGGAGGTGAGAGTCCTGTCTCCAATCCACTCCACCTTTTTCCCTAGTTGTATTAATTTTGTTGCACATAGTGAACATGACAGATAGGGCAACTCCGTGCTAGGTGGCCAAGGCGACCACTTTAAAGCAATTTACCCCATAAGAACTGCTTCATTGATTCTCCTAGAAGGGGTCAGTTCAATAGCTTAGTTGTTGGCAATTGGCATAACCAGGGCCAGGTCAATAGGATGATTGCTGTTGCTCGGTGTAACTAGGTTCAGGTCAGTTGTCGGACTGCCCACAATTTTCATAAATGGGGCTAGAGCAGAAGTTGAACTTTTGGGAGTAATTCAGCTGAGGATGAGGTGCAGAATTATAGTATGGCCAGGGGTTACTAGGTGGAATGTGGGCGGGACAAGAGTATTCCCCCAAATAAGAGGATCCAGAGGTGGCATTATGTTTTCGCTCTGTATTGGGTGGAGGGAAGTTAGCGGATATATGGTGCAAGAATTTTACACTTTTGAGCAGAAGAACGTAGTCATCTAAAATCAGAGAAATGACATTGTAAAGCTCACGGTATGGCTTTATAGTGGAGGTCAGTGTGATTCACATGTCAGCTTCTGCTAAAACGCCTGCCTCAACCAGAACATGAGCTTCTACCATAAATTGACAGCGAACTCTGTGAGGGTTTCATTACAGCGGAACCCAATAATTAAGAATTTTTCTTTTGCTGTGACATTTTGAGGTACCCCAAACAGTTGCAGCTTAGTATACTTCACTTATTGGTAGTTATGGAGCTTCTTGGAAGGTAGCAGGAGACATAATCGGATCTCCTGACATCCAAGGCATATATCAACAGTTTAGCTTTACACAGATCTGAGATGCCTTCCTCTGCAAACTCAAAACGTTTAAAGAAGCTGTGGATATTTTTAGTGATTGAACGGAGGTAGCTTCTTGACATAGACCTCCTCATCCCGCTCAAAGATGAGACTTTTTGGGATGTACTGAGGAATGGGTCAAGACCTAAAAGCAGTCTCTCGTTGAGGAGCTGGTCCAGTGTAGATAAGGATGTCCGCTGCATCAGAGGTAGCGTGGCCCTCTTCAGTGGGGAGCACTGCCATCACTTGAGGTAATTGGATCTTTTATTCATAACCACATCCAGAGCTGCCTTCCTGGGTGTAGTAACTACTGCCAGCGTCATATTTCTCGTCGTATAGTTCTCCACAAGCAGCTCCCTGACATTCTTCCTCTTCCCAATGAGAGGGATGGGAGGTACCATTCAATTTCGCTCTGCACAATGCAGTCATTTGGTAGTTCATCTAAATGATTAGTGACCTGCTTGTTTTTTATCCCAGAATTTGCATTTGGATAAACGTGCTGTCAAGCTGGTGCATGGCGTCAATTCACTCTTAAAAAGTTTTTCCTGTCTTTTAAGCACAGTTTCTAAAGCAGGTTTGAGTTTATTTTATTTGGCTAATACAGTGCTTTGTGAAGATTCTCTGGAAAAGCAGGCCTGATGAGACATGTCAGGCTATTAGGGATCTTTTAATTTTTTGTGGTTGATCAATGGGCCCCCTGTAGTGAGAACCACTGTTATAATTTAGGCGATACCATTAAGATACGCCATAAGGGTTGCACAGGTCGCACCCATTGAACCACAGACGGATGATGTGAGGATTATCAGTTCTCTGAACACACTTGAGAATATATTAAAATATGGAGCAATTGCCCCAACTACACTTTTATCTATTTAATAAATACAGCGGTTACTTTTTGTTCCGCTCTTGTAACTATTAAAAAGCTGTTCTTTCAACGTCCCCATCTCATTTATATATCAGTGACTTCAGATGATACCGTTCTCTTAGCTTATACTATTCTTTTCCACCATATTCTCATTAGTTTTGGGATGGTATTCTTAATTTCTCTATTGCCTTAATTTTAGGCGATCTAAGTAATATTTGTTGAATGTCAACATCGCCTTTACTGCTTTTTTGTAGGCGATCTAATAATAATCTGTCATATCCCAATATTGCACCATCTTAAGGCGCTCAAGTGATCATAAATATCATCCTAGTTAGCAGATTCTCACCAATCCACTGTAGCCCTTCAGGACATATCATCTAGTCATATCAGAATCTCGACCTTTATGAATTGGCTAGCATCAGTCATTCAGACTATTTGCTGGTAAAAACCACATTGATATATGTGAAGCAGGCACAGCCAATCTAAAAGAAAAATAAACCCATAAATGTAGTGTAACGCTAACCTTTTTTTCACTGGCTAGCAATATGAGCTATGTAATATTATGTCAAGGAGCCCTTCACAAGTACTGATCTAGCCCTGGGGACGCCTGAATGCCAAAATGGTTGCTGCTGTGAAACATGCAACTACCAGAAGGTACATGGCTGACACGTCAGCCCTTCAAAGGGTAATCTACTGTCAAACACACCTAAAGATAGATGCCCACCAAATGGGCCACAGCATTAACTCTACGACGGATTGGGTATAATCGAACCTCAAGATTCAAAGTTTCAGCAATCAAGCCTAGGATCAGCTTGCACTACTGACTAGAGCAATGCTGATGGTCAAGAGTGAAAATTTAACCAGAGCCTTCTGCGCCAGTTCACCACTTGGAAAGCTCATACTAGATGTGACTCAATGACCACTCAAAATGCACTCTAGCACGGAATATAGAGGCGCTAGTAGAACTAAACTGTGATTACTAGATGAAATTATACTAAAATGAGAATTCTTTACTCAGGACATCAATAAATTATGGAGAGTCCAGAGATAGCCCTGATCCTGCACAAATTGGACCCTATAGCAGATAAAACGAGGAGCTTAACATGGTAATCAAGAATCTTCCCTGGAAGAAGATCACAGGATGTGTTAGGATCCTATACTTGATAAAGGCAGTTCCAGACTTACTTAGCCACATCCTCTTTTCTTGAATCAACCAATGACTGGACGAGACTAAGATTCTTCCTAGAGGGGATAAAGCCCTTATTGTTCTTCTCCACAAAAAGGGTGTTACATTTTATTGACAGTTGTGTTCTATCTCACTAATTAAATACTGACTCCAAACGGCTTTCAAAAACCTTGGCGCATCATATGGGAGCAATTAAGAGGAAAGTTATTTCACAAAAAAGCACGGATTTTTACCTGTAGGAGCATCTGGGACAGCATCCAAATGGTCATCAATGTCAACCAGCTAAAATCTAGAGGGGCGTTAGTATCCTAGACCAGCAAAAGGCTTACAACAGAGTAGACTAGATGTACCAGCACCGCTTTATAAAGCGAAAAAACTGTCATGCAAGTCCATTGACTGGGTGATTAAGCAAACAACAACCACCAGAATAAAAGTATTATGATCTAGGTTTAGATTAAGCCAAAATCTCGCCCTAATGTGGTGTTAGGTAAGGGGACCAAATAACTCCCCTGTTGTACAATCTGACTTTTAGCTCATTGTTGCAGGCAGCAAAAGAGGAGCTATAAGGTATCAGTGAACGTGGGCATCCACCGCTGAAGGCTCTAGTGTATGAAGATGTTGCAGTTATTGGGATTGCATTCTCAGAAGACTTGGAGAAACTTAAGTATATAATACACAATTTGAAATAGCTAGTGAATCGAGAGTCTACAGATCAAAAATGTAAATCACACCTGTTGATGGCATGAAGATTGGCCAACCAAACTGGAGCGGCAAAACTCAACCTGGGGAACACCAACAGGCCCCATCTACAGCCACATCAACTATTCTAACCCCCACTCATCTGGATATGGTATTTGGAGTGGGTAAAAATTGTGTTCTATATAACCAGTGCTGTGGTCATCCAAGGGAAACTTGACGTCATGGGTAACTATCAGATGCAAAACTGAATAAATACAATTTTAGTTAAAATGCGTTTTAAATATAAACAGCCAAAAACATCTCAGATGCAATAAATTAGGAGCAGATTGCTGAGGTCAATGATAAGTCATTGTGTCAAATAAACTGGATTTATATATAAAGATAAATCTCAATAATTAGGTAGTTAAGGCAAATACTTTCATGTCTCAAAATTTACTCAGAATGATGGCTCTGTGGTGAATCAAAAATCCAGACTTACAAAAACAATTTAAAAAAAATTGCAATATTTATGTAAAAGAAATCAATCTAAATTAAAATTTAAATACAATTATTGATAACCAAGTCCTTAATTGAAGTTCTCAAAATTTACCCAAAAATGATGGAACCTTTGACAAATCAACTATCCAAAATGATAAAACAATTTTTAAATATTTTCATCTATAATTTTTATTGCCTTAAGTACCAATTTATTAAATTTAGAAATTTTAATCAATTATTGACAGCTGAGACCTTGTTTGAAGATCTCAAACGTTACCTGAGTAGGACAGAACCCGTGACAAATCAGCAAGTAATGCTAATGGAACCAATTTAAATAATTTACAATTCAATTTTGATTTTTCAGAACTAAAAATAATTTAAATATTAACATTTAAATATTAAGATTCAAGACATCAATTTAAAGAATAATTTGATTTTAATTACCACATAATTGGCAATAGAATAGAAACTATTTTGTAAAATGTATACAATTTTCCAGCACTTAAGACCACCCTTGCTACCTATTAAAATAGCCAAGAATTAATAAACTGGACAGAATCTGGGTCCCATTTTAGGGTGGCACCCTCATATTACCCAGTGAAGCACCTAGGTATCACCCTGAAACCCAAGGGGCTGAAACTGCTAAGTATTGAGGGTGGGTTCATCTGAAAGCTCATGTCCCGCATCACCACCATCAGAGGGAGGCACACAGGACTAATGGTACAAATTGCAGTCGCAAACCTCTCATTCTTTTTGTCATCTAGTTCTCATCTGGAGTTGACCCCTTCTCCTTAGAATTACATGACCGCATCAGGGCTTTGTTGCAGTCATGTTTGTGAGATGGCAGTAGAGCCCCAATAAGTATAGGCCCGCTCCATGGACTGAGAGCAGAAGTAGGCCTAGGCCTCACTGAAGAAGTTGTCCAAGCAGAAAAAATATCCATTAAATGGACTGAAAAGTGACAAGCCCAACCTCTGAACAAACCACTAGTCGCATGCCATGCAAATCAACAAGGCCAGGGACCTTGAACTTGCCAACACTGCAGTGCAAAACACCCTCCTGTCCTACATGATGGCCAACACAAATGTTATGGCCCACATCAAACTTTGAGCTTCTCCTGTGCAGTATTGAAGATCTTCCATTGCAATGAATGGCTTTTCCCTCTCAGAATCATGAGGGACAATGTAACTAAGGTTTTGCGCCAGGACTGGTACTACTTTATCCAAGTTTGAGATAACAGTCCGTTAACTTGTAAATTTGAGCTAAAGGTCCAGTATAACATAGGGGTGGTGCGCACCATAAAAAGTAATGAAAGGGCGATTAGGCGGTTTTATCCTAAAGAAGAAAGGACTGCTTAATTAAACTTACCCTTTTAAATCCAGTACACCAGTTATAAATGGACGTGGAAGTAACAAAAGAAGAAATTATTTAAATATAGGTGTTTCTGCACTCATGGATATAGGTTCAGAACCGCAGATAAGTTTTGTACATTTTAGTCAAAATTTTATAAAATATATGGTTTTACTGTATAGCTTCTTATTATATGATGTGACAAATGGGATCCTTCCACATTTAAACGAAACAGTTAGGAAAAAGGGACCAAGTGCGAGCCCACAAGCATGAGAGTGCAGCTGCGGTCAGGTCCTTCGTTCATTAGCTTAATATTTAATTATTAATATATCCTTGAATATGGTAAGGACAATGCTAACATTGAGGAGAACAGTCTATCCACCTGAGAGAGCGTAAAGAGAGGCGACTGCTTTGTCAGAGTCTAAGAAATGGTCCATTTGTCACTCAAAGTCCAAGGGTTTTCTCAAAAACCTGAATAAATGATTTCAAGAAAAAAATTTATTTCCAATATTTTGAGATTTTTAAATATATTAGAAGATGAAAAGTCCTAAACACCTTCTTCTAATTGTATTTATGTTAGGAAGTGGGGGATATGGAGGAATTTATTCCCGTGGAGTCCACAGGTGGTAGGTTATTCATGAGCCTATTTCATGAATCTCAGCCCCTGAGAATCCCATCTAGGCCCATTCTAGATATTCATTAGGTACCCCAGGCGTTAAGGAAACTTTTCCACATTTAATTTTGTCCATTGGGGATGAATTAAAGCTTGGCTTTCTGTCTTGACCTTATTATAAACTTTTAAATTATAATTTATTAAAAGTTTTTTTGGAGACTTCTGATTTGCTCAGCTGCTGCTCCCTCAACTCTCATTACTTCCATTTATGGAGCAGTACAGCTTGGCAGCCCTGATTTTCTGAGCCGCCCATCACTGCAGTTCTCAATGTCACCGCTTTTGGCATAGTTTGGCTTGGCAGCCCCTAATTTGATGGGCTGCCCTTTGCCCGTTGTTTTCATCATTTCAATTTTAGTGAATTTTGGGTTGGCGGCCTTTAATTGGCCTGATTGCTTTTATGTCAGCCATTGCCACCTCCGCTCCAAAGTTTATTCACTTATTTAACATCTGATTCATCAGAATGACATTCTAGAGGGTAATTACCTTTGAATCCCTACAACTTTATTTTCATTGTTAATATTATTAAGAGCCTCAATCCCCACCTTAGGGGTGGTTGGGGCTATGTGGTGGTCAGGCAGTGCCTTGACTGTCACATCACCTCCCTCAGAGGAGAGCCCCCTGCGCCCCCAGTATTCCTCCACCTTATGGTGACAGATGGCACAATTGGCAGCTGTTTGCCAGGAGGATTCTTCTATTAGGTAGCTGAATCATTTTACAGGTACCATTGCTTTAAGCGAGTGATCTTGTTATCCAGGATTTCCTTCACCTCGTACTCCGCCTTTCTGGGGTTGTCCAACTGGACCAGCTTCAGCTTCGCTGGTATGGGACCTTCAAATTTATTAGCTGCAAAACATGCAAACTGGGTGTGCATGCGATCCTTTTGGAAATTCTAATTTGTACACCACCTCATTCACCTGTCTGAGTACCCTTGTATGGTCCTAGGTACATGGGTCCAAACTTCCTATACGGTCCCAGGTGTTTGTAGTGCTTGGCATTTAACACAACGTAATCCCCTCTTTGAGGGGTGGAGCCTCAGAGTAATGTGCTTCTCCTTTCTTACTCTGAGCCTCCACCGCCTTCTCCAGGTGTTCTCAATATCTATAGATTTTACTCATTTTGGTCACTAAATCATTCACCATGGGGCTCATTCCCCTAGTGTGTCCCTCCATCATTCATGGGTGATACACATGGTTTGTGAAAAAAGGGTCATATTAGTTGATGAGTGTGCCAGGTTGTTGTAAGTAAACTGTGCAATTCTCAGCTGCTCGATCTAATGATCTTATTAGGTGGTGAGGTAGCACCATAGATACTGTTCAAGGATCTATTGACCCTTTCCATCTGGCCATCCAATTGGGGATAATAAGTGGATGAACAGCATGGTTTAATCTTAAAATTTTCCAGGAAGTGATCCTAGAACCTAGAGATGAACTGCGGACCCTTGTCCAAGATTATCTCATCTGCAAGTCCATGTCAGGCAAAGACCTCCCTCAGAAAAAATTTCCGTTGTGTCATTTGCCATGACCTTAGAGGTGCATAGGAAGAACTTAGCTTATTTTGTTAGTTGGTCCACTACCACCATGACCGCATCATAGCCCTCCAATTTTAGAGCCTGGTGGTGAAATCTACACTAAGGGAGGTCCACGGCATTCATGCGATCTGCAATGGTTTCAACTTACCTGCAGGTTTGCTTCAAGATAGCCTTTATTGAGCACAGATAAGGCAGTGCGCAGTATACCCTCTCACAGTTCCCACTAGGCCCAGTCAGGAGTAGTTCCAGCGTATCATCTTGATTGTTTTTTCCAGACCAGGGTGTCCCACCAGGGGTGGTCATGACATAACTCCATTACCTTGGTTTCAAGCTTGTGCATCAGGACCCATAGGTGGTCATAATGCAAAATGAAGCCCCCCTTCCTATACTTCTTGTAACCTTTGCTAGTGTTGGACATTTGCCCTCTAGGCTTCATGATAGGAATGTTTTGGGGCTAAAATCGGCCAAAAAAGGGAAATGTTGGACATTTACAAGTCCCTGATAATAGTGAGATTTATTTAGTTTTAAATGATGATTTTGTCAGCTAAAAGACCCCGGCCGATTCTTGGTGGAACACTGCAAATTGGGGCAACATTATTATGATGACTAACTGAGAAAATATTGCCAAGTCGAGAAGTTAAATTTCCCTGACTCTGCGGGTAAACCTAGGGAGTCCATCAAAGGTTTCTCCCTAAAGCATGACTAATTAAAAGCCAGCGCCAAAGTGGGGACACCCACTTTTATAGGCTTGATGGGGGTCCCCAGGCTGCAATAAATTTCGCTAAAAAGGATTGGCTGAAATTTAAAAAATCATTACCCCATGGGTATGCATTGTCAATAATTAACTCCCCATCAGTAGTTCTGCCATAGGGAAGTGAGTTTCTGAGCTTCAATAGGCTAAAATCACATATATAAAATTTGGAAATTACCAAGCCATAAGGACTTCAAGCCTCAAGTTTAAATACCTTTATCAATTTAATAATGTGGGTTCTCTCTTTTACCCCCGCACGGCGCCTAATAAAAAACTTTAATTTAAACTTTATAGTTTTTCTAGAATCTATTTTTTTCTATCAGTGGTAAAAAAAGCCCCAGATTTAAATTGTTGGATTTAATCCAGAAAGCTCTAGCGAGTCTTTTTCCAAGCCAAAATCCAACAGCTGGTATCCTCTCCCTTTATCTCTTTACTGTCCTTGTCACCAATATTAGTGCATCGTTGGGCTATCTGAATCCTCTCTTTTAAATCGGAGCGTTCTTCCTGTGTTGATGCAAAAACGTGTGGAGGGAGCTTGTGGCTGTATTGAGCACGTCCAGCTCATCCTTTGCAAAGGTAATTTTTGGGTCCCAGCTAAGTAGGTTTGGGAGTAATTTTCTCTCCCTGGGCTTGTATTCTATCTGAAGCCTTACTGCAACAGCTCTATGTATCAGCGTGCTTGTCTATGGTTCATCCTACTGGGGCTCTTGTGGAACTCAAGGGCCCTATGATTGTTCTGGATCGTGAATGTGTGGCACGTGTACAACAGATGATGCTGCCACTCATCTAGTGCTGTTATGATCACCAAGAGTTCCTTGTCATAGATGGGGTAGTATGCTTCCAAAAGTAGCATCTTCCTGCTGAAGTAGCATACTGGGTACTCTAAACCATCCTCCCCTGTCTGAAAGAGGACCTCCCCAAAGCGAAATTAAACGCATCTGTCCCCACATTGAATGGTCAATCAGCGTCCAGGTGCTCTAGGACTTGCACTGTGAGAAGGGTCTCCTTGATGGCCTTGAACGCCATCTCTTCTTCCTCTCCTCATCAAAAAGGGAGTTGCCCAGTAATTCAAGTAAAGGGCTGCTGTTTCAGAGAGGTCCTTGGTGAGCCTCCTCAGGATATTCACCACCCAAGAAACTGCACACCCCTGTCTTATCCGTTGGCACTGCCCACTCCTTCACCACTGTCAGCTTGTCCATTCAGATGGCCATTCCCTTTTAGAATACAACGTTGCCTAGAAAAGATACTGTGCCTTGTAGAACTCGCATTTGGTGGGCTTCAATCTCAGGTTATCCTTGTCCAGCGCCCTGAGGATCATCCTGACATCCTCTTTTTGCATCTCATGAGACTTGGAGAACACCAGGATGTTGTCCATGTATGAAACACAGCATTTCCATACTAAATCGCCAAGGCATGGGTATGGTCCTCTGGAAAATGGCTGGGGCGTTCTTAAGACCTAACGACATGAACTTTTACTTATATAATCCAAGGTGAAACTTTAAGGCCATATAATGTTGGTGCTCAGGTACCACTGGCACTTGGCTGAAGACATCAACCAGGTCCAACTTTGAGAACACTTGGTTTCTAGCAATCATCTGAGTGATGCTTGCAATCAGCGGGATGGGATAGGGGTCCGTTTCAGTTATGGCTTTCAAACAGTGGTAGTCAACATAGGGGCGGAGCTCGCCGTTGGCCATGGGGACCAGGAGGATGGGATACCAATGGTGATTTCAAAGGCACAATCATCCTTCCCTCTAACATATTCTTTAAGTACTGATCTAGGGCTTCCCTTGTTCGGGGTTCAGGGGGTATAATGGGTTTCTTTGGGAGCTCATTGTCCCCTTTGAATTTAAATGAGAATGCAAAAGGGCCCTGTGAAGCTCAGGCAGCAGCAACACTTCTCTAGAACAGGTGTTTATAGTCTTTGAATTCCTCTGGTACCTTTTCCATCTTTTTCACTAAGTGTACAGAGTTCACGCCAGGCCTACTCCTGCCTAAAGTAAAGAATTCTAAAGTTACAGGTTCTTGATCCCTGGGCTGAAACGTCACCTGGCCCTCCTCCAGATCAAAGTTTGGGGAGTACCTAAACCACCATCTCATGTTTAGAACGATAGGGTGGGGCAGGTTCTGGATAGCACAAAAGTCTTTTCAGAAGTGGTTGAGTCCCTGTTTACGTTTGATCCTGGGCTCTATCTCCCAGCACTCTGATGACTTGAAGGTGTCCGCATGAGCCATGGTACCCTCTTATTGCATTTTTACTTTCAATTTCTTGGCTAACTTCCAGTCCAAGTAGCTTTCTTCAGCTCCAGTGTCCATTAACGCCCACATTATCTAACTTACCCCTTATTCTTCTTATTTCACTTCACAATAAACGGAATAAAAAGATGAGAGGAACCGTTTCCTTTATTAAGTGATGAAATGCAAGTGGAGTCAGGTGAAGGTTTTAGGTGGGGACAAAAAGGCCGCCGGCAGTTGCTGATGCAGGAGCCGCATGGTGTGGGGAAGTTTCACCGAAAAACACCTGCTCTTGTTGCCCCACATGGTTTGAGAAGGGCTCTTACACCATACGTTGTCCACAAAATCTACCGTGGTTCCTAGGTACAGAGGTCCTGTCTTGGGCCAAAGCTAGCTGTGTTCTTTACCTGGGAGGCAACAGTGACCTCTTCCTTCAAGGTTGCCCCAAGCAGAAGGAGGCCATAGCCATGAGGATGTCTGGGCGAAGATTCTGTCTAAACACCCATGTGATCTGGGAAGGAGTCACTTTTATGGCTTTAGCCAGGGCCTGTAACAGCCAAGCATACTCCTTGATGACCATTCTCCCTTGGCTAAGGGCCAAGAGTGCTGACCAGGTGGCATCCTGAGAGTCATTCAGGGTGGCGGCTCTTTCAATCAAATGGAGGCAGTCCTCCAAGGAGGTTGGAAAGGCTGGCTGTGTTTCCAAGAGGTCAGTGTCCAGATGGAAAAGTTCTTTGGCAAGTCCTCTATCACCTGGGTGATCTGGAGGGATGATGACGGTGTTCCCCCAGTGGCCACAATGAGGCGGTCCTAAAATCTGACATGAGAGAAGGTACTGTGCATTACACTCAACTCCTCCGGGGTCAGTGATTGTCTAAACTTGGACGAGACGTCAACGTGTTGGAAATAAGCAGTGGAGTTCACTCAGGATGGGAGGAGGCGAGTGACTTCCCTTAGCGGAACAGAAAGGAAAAGATAACCATCAGGCGAGTGGTTGTGTGCTCATACCAAAAAGTTTGGGCTCTCATAAAGGTTTCCGCATCCCATCATATAAAAAGGGAGATAAGATTAAATGAATTTTCGTCTAATGTGATGAATGGGGTCTTTCCACATTGCAATGAAACAGTTGGGCAATAGGGCCCAAGTGAAGGCCCACAAACGTGAGAGTGCAGCTGTGGTTAGGTCCTTTGTGCAATGGCTTAATGAGCGATTATTGATATCCTTGGAATATGGTAAGGACAATGCTAACATTGAGGAGAACAGTCTATCCACCATAGAGAGCGTACAGAGAGGCGACTGTTCTGTCAAGATCTGAGGAATGGTCCATTTGTCACTCAAAGTCCAGGGGTTTTCTCCAAAATCTGAATAAATAATGTAAGAGTTTAAAAAATTCTATTTCCAATATTTGAGATTTTTATTTAATATATTAAAAGAAGTTGTCCTAAACATTTTATCTGGTTGTATTTATGTTATGAGCGGAGGATATGGGGGAATTTGTTTCCGTGGAGTCCACAGGTGGTAGGTTATCCATGAGCCTATTTCATGAATCTCAGCCCTTGAAAATCCTATCTAGGCCCATTCTAGACGTTCATTAGGTACCCCAGGAGTTAAGGAAACTTTTCCACATTTAATTTTATCGATTAGGGATGAATTAAAGCTTGGCATTTCTGTCTTGACCTTGTTATAAACTTTTAAATTATAATTCATTAAAAGTTTTTTTTGGAGACTTCTGATTTGCTCAGCTGCTGCTCCCCTCAACTCTCATTACTTCCATTTATGGAACAGTACAGCTTGGCAGCCCTGATTTTCTGAGCCGCCCATCACTGCAGTTCTCAATGTTACCGCTTTTGGCATAGTTTGGCTTGGCAGCCACTAATTTGCTGGGCTGCCCTTTGCCCGTTGTTTTCATCATTTCTTGTTTTAGTGAATTTTGGGTTGGCGGCCTTTAAAGGCCTGTTGCTTTTATGTCAGCCATTGCCACCTCCTCTCTGAAGTTTATTTGATTTTTTGGCATCTGATTCATCAGAATGACATTTCCGTGGGTAATTGCCTTTGAACCCTACAACTTTATTATCATAACTAATATTATAAGAGCCCCAATCCCCACCTTAGGGGGGGTCGGTAATATGTGGCAGTCAGAAAGCGCCTTGACCATCACATATGATGTATTGAACTAGCATAAGGAAAATAAGTTCTTAAAGGAATTAGCATGTGATAATTGTTTATGACTGCAAAATATAACCATATGAATGGCCTTGTTTTATATCCCATCCAACTTCCTGGACTTACCTAAGCTTAATTGATTTATAAACGGAGCACTATACTTCTTTTAAGATTATGGAATTGCTCCTTGCTTATGATTTTGAAAGCAGTGGCTATCATTTTAGTACCATTGTAAATTCGTTTTGGTGCAACTAATAGACTCAATATTATCGTAATTGGGGCAATTTAAGCAATTAATTGAACAAACCCCTTTACAAATAAGGTTTAATATGTAATTAATTGATCTAACTTTATCACAAATCCTCTTTATTTGATGAATAATATCTAGAATCTCAGGAATGCCACAAATTTAGTATTTACCTTGACAGTTTATGTACATGCCTATGGCCAGGAGCGCAGGGGCACACAGGTCTCATGGAGGATTACCCCATTTCAAAAACTCAAACCCTAGTCCTTATTGATCTCCTGGATCAAAAAGGCAAGCCATACGATAATATAACCAAAAATTGTTTGTTATTTTGCAACACATGATTTACTTCACCTGGAAATTAGGGCGGAAATCTGGTGATGCTTACACAGGGCTTACCTACAGGTGAGCAGCCAACTCAACCCAAGAACACTGTAGAGTGTGCGGTGCAACTGCACCCTGGTACACAGTTTGGAAGAGTGCCCTGCAGCCCAATTTTTCTGGAATCTAGTTTGGCCAGTGATTGCACCCAATAGAGCCTATCCAAACTTTGCCTTATCACAAATTTTATGGCAATTAATATCAACTCACTCATTTCAGAATTGTTGTAAGCAGCCATTTTCACATTTTTCCGTTAAAAACCATATTATCTAATTCAAGGCAATTTAAAATTGTACCCCAAATCCTATATAATTAGCAAATTTTTCAAAATAAAAATTAATTAAATCTCAACATTTGGCTGTTTAGTGAAGTAATCATGTGCCACTTTTAGACGTTGGTGCTGAGATGGCTTCCACTCATCTCCTTAACAGTCGATTCATAAAGCAACTTTGCCTTCATATCAGAAAAAATATACTGAGCATCTTAAGTAAACCTCCTTCAACCCTGCCAAGTTCAGTGGGAACACTTGCCACGACTTTCTCCCCCAGTACTCAGGTTTAAGTCATGCCCTTTCTCTTATTTTCTCTCACCCCTTTTTTGGTGCATCATATTTGTCCAATGTCAACCCACCACAAATAAAATAAACTAAAAATAAATAAAATAAAAAAAGAAAATACAAAACAATAAAATATTATATATCATATATTATATTATATTATTGCTTTTCTTTATCCTAAGCGTCACTTTTATAGAGCATAGAAAGAGTTAAGTTGAATTCACACATTCAACTATCTTTATGAAAGAAAAGATACACAACCCTAAACAGAAAACTGGGAGAACCTTACAAAGGGTGGTAACTCCACCAACAAGTTGTTCCCTAAGGTCATCAAATGCTCTCATAAGGAGCTCCTATTTAGCCACACGAACCAGACAAATGACAGATGCAAGTACCAACTGAAGGGTACTTGAAAATGCTACATCTTCATATGCTCTACAATAATATCCGCCACTTACTCCCCTCCTCCCCTGTTAAGCATGGGATTAGAGTGACCATTGGGGTCAAACACCTTGAGATCTTGTTGGTGATTACCATTAAATAAAATAAAATAAAATTTTGAAAATGCTTTTTTTATTGAGTGAAATTTTGTCACGGATTTGTAGATATTGGCTTTGCCATAGTGGAGCAGGCGAATGCCTAGGCAAAGGTCTTTATCAAAGTAACCATCAAAGGTGTGCCCCACTGCATCAAGGTACAATGTAAACACTGCAACAAAAAGAATGACCTCAACATCTCCTTTAAGGTTCTCCCAACTGATCTCCCCTATGACTTTGTTGAAGCAGAGCTGATCAAAAGGCTTTGAGTTATGGGAATATTAAAGCAGTTTGAGTTTCAGCTCTTCCACATCATGTCAGAACTCTGCATTGTGAAGGCGATTGCAGTTATTAACACCAAGCCTGAAGTAGAAGCTAATCCCAATCTGATCCCACATGTCACACAGTTTATCTTGCCAGAGGGAAAAGCATCCAACCCCTTCAAAGTTACCCCGGAGAAGGCTCCACCCATCTGCCAAAACTTCCAGGCGCTTGGTCATTGGGCCCATGCAATCCCTGCCATAGACAAGCAGCAGGAGGAGAAGGACCCAGGGGAAATGGATGAAATCAAATAAATTTTGGAAAACTTCAGGTGGCGACAACCCTGTTCAATTAGGGGGAACATGATGAGTACCAGATCGTTGATATGGTTACCACCAAACAACGCAAAACAGAGAAGAAAGCAAAGAACAAGCAGAGGACAGACCAAGGGCCAAGGAAGTTAAACAACAAATCAGATTCCAGAAACAACCAGCAATGTTGGAAATGCAAACCGTTTTGAGATCCTGAGGGAGACCCCTGAGGAGTTGATGGAGGGGATAGAAAACCAACAGACACAGGTGGCGACACAAGGGCAAATGTAGCCCACAAGATCTTGAAATATCCTTGCTGGTTTAATCCTGATTTCACAACTCCAGTCACTTACCTATAGTATCAACGAAAAATTCTCAGAATAAAGGTTACAAAAATTTTCAGGATGGTCCAGCTACTGATAGAGTGATCATGGCCTCAGCTCGACTCAGCTCAGTGGCTTAAAATTCCTGACTGGGTACTTGAAGCTTGGATTGCCTTAATCTTAATAAAACTGGGTCAAATGTCCCAGGACTATCTGATTAAAGTACAATGGGCAGATTAGGTTAATTATGCTATCTGGTCACAATAGGGATTTTCAATATTGCAGGGCTGAAGGCCGCCATGTCCTGGGCCAAGAAAATTCAGCATCTGCGAAACCCTCTGGCTGACATCCTGGAAATCCAGGAGAGTCATTGGCTGGGGGAACCTGAGTGGACCCAGATGCTCCTCCAAAACTTCTCAACTTGCTCCACCCTCTGTGGGTTTATGATCAAACCAGGCAGGGGCATTACCGTCACATCTTTGACAGATCACCTAGCCAGGAAAGTCCTGGTTATCACAATCACCTGGAAGGTAAACCAGTAAACCCTGATCAACACCTATGCCCCCAACATCCCTAGCAAACGTGCCAAGTTCTTTGAGGAGGTGGCCAATTTACCACTACTGGAAGCCAGCATTCTCCTTGGGGACATGAACTGTTGGCTCACAAGGGCCACATATAGATGCCCCCAACCAATCATCCCTGCTGACACCAGGAACTCTCATTGCTCATAGCCACAATGGGAGTTATAGATGCACGCCCAAAGGGTGTGACAACCCTCAAGCATATGACAAGGCCACACATCAGAGAGGGTGAGCTGCTCTTGATGATGCACATTGACCTAATCTACATCCCAGTGACCCTTAAGCGCATGGTAGAAAACTGAAAAAATTAGTGTCACCCACTCAGACCATTGTCTGGTTAAGGATTACCTTGAGGTCATAGATGCAGGCACAACCGTGCATAAAATGGGAAAAGATCCACTTATAAACTGTGAGTAATGTTGACTTCTCCCACTTGCTAGAAATATGAACCCTGTTTTATGACGTGAAAACCCCTCATTGAGGACCTGGTCCTGACCTGGGGACTTCTGAAAGCTTAAATGGTCTTCGCTGAGAATTCACATCCTCCAGGAGGCATATGGCTAAGCCGTCAGCCCTTCAAATGGTGATCTTCTAATGAATACATCTTGATATGAACACCCCCAAGCGGGCCACAGCACCAGATGGACAAGGGAATGGGTGTAGTTGACCCTCAAGATCCAAGATTTCAGCAAGCAATCCCAGGAATGGCTCGCATTACATATAGGAGCAAAACTTGTGGTTGAGGGTGAAAAATCATCCATATTCTTATGCTCCAGTTCACCACTTGGAGATTCTGGACCCAATGTGATTCTAAGGCTATGCAAGAATGCACTGTAGCGTGTTCCCCATAGGCGCTAGCGGAAATAACCCATGATACTACACGAAAGGATATCAAACATGGGCACTTTACCTCAACACAACAATTTCTCCCTTGTGAGGGCAGGGTCACCCCTGATCCTGGGCACATCGGCCCTCATGACGCTGATAACAAAGAAGGAGATCACGTGAAAATCAAGAGCCTTCCATGGTGGAAGAGTTCAGGGCCTTACGGGATCCCATATGAATTAATTACAACATTTCTAAACCTCCTTAGCCACATCCTCCTTACCGTGCCTAACAGATGCCTGGATGAGACGAAGCTGATGCCTGGAGGGGATGAAGCCCTGCTCGTTCGCCTGCACAAATAAGTTATATAAATTCACTAAACAACTTGCGTCCAATCTCGCTGATTAATTCTGACTCTAAACTGTTCTTGAAAATCCTGGCACATCATCTGAGTTCTTTAAGGAGGAACAGGATCTCACCTCACCAACACAGAATTATCCCCTGCAGGAGCATCTAAGACAACATCAACTTAGCCAACAACGTCACACAGTCAAACTCTAATGGGGCATTAGTATTATTAGAATAACAAAACCTTATGACAGGGTAGACTGGTCATCCCTGCACCACTGCATGGAAAGAGCACACCTGCCGCAAGAATTTATTGACTAGGCGAAGAAGTAAACAAATACCATTAGCTTGTTATCTATAGCCCCAGATTCCGGTCAACCAAAATTTCACCTCAATGTGGGTGAGGTAAGGGGACCCTTTGAGCCCCCTGTTGTACAACCTGGCTTTGTACCCAGTGTTGCAGGAGGTGAGGCGGAGCTCAAAGATATGATGTGCATGGGAAGCCACCTTAGAAAGCTCTGGCATATGCAGATGACGCAGTCATTGGGATTGCGAGTTCAGAGGACTCAGAGAAACTTGAGTCACTTATCCACCAATATGAATCATCTAGCAACGCAAGAGTTAACAAATCAAAAACAGAAATATTATCTTTTGGCGTCACAAAAATCACCTAAACATCACATGGTGGCAAAACTTGAGCCAGGCTTCATGAACAGGCCTCAGCTAGAAGCACCATGCCTCCTGCCACCCCCACTCAGCTGGAATTGGTATCTGGTGTGGGTATCAACTGGTCCTTATATACCCAGTGCCATGGCCATCTGAGGAAGACTGAATTATGTTGAATTGCAAGAAGATAAACTATATCAATTGCAATTTGCAAAAAATCAATTTAAGAAATTCTAAAGCTCAATTTGACTCAGAAGCAACAAAATGAGCCAGTCATCAATGTTGATAATAAAGTCATTGCATCAGCTGACCCAAATATAAATGCTAAAATTAGTCTTGATATGCAGGTAAGTATTGCAATTAATTGCAAGTTTCAAAATTTATTCTGAAATGATGGAACTGGAAACAAATCAACCAGCCAACTTGACAAAAGCAATTTATAAAATTTAATGCAAAACATCAAAGTATCAAAATCCAACTAAAACCTTTATTGCAGGTCTCAGAACCCTGCTGAGTATGTTGTAACCAGTGACGAATCAACCAGTCGTCCTGACAAATTTTTAAATATTTTAATTTGAAATATCAAAGTTTCAAATTCAATTTATTTAATATAAATAATTTTTAAGCCACATACTAAAAGTTGAGACTGAAACACAGGTCTCAAATCCTTGCTATGTATGACATAACCAGCAACAAATTTACTTACCGCTAAATTTAGATAATTTATTAATTTAATGCGAAATTTAAAATCAACCAAGGTGAACTGAAGCACTAATTTAAATAATAGTGAGTCCAATAAAAGTAATTTAAAAGCAAACTGCATACAATTTACCAGCATTTAAGGACCACCATCAACACCCACCAAAATACAAGAAAAATAGGAAACTCGCTAGAATCTGGGACCCATTTGGGGTGGCGCTTTTGGGCACCACACTGAAACACCTGGGTATCACCCTGAACTCCAACAGGCCAGACCTGCCCAAGATTGAGGATAGTCTTGTCCAGATCTCCTTGCATCGCGCATTGCCTCCCTCAGAGGGTGACAAATGGGGCTCATGGGCTGAGTTGCAGTTGCAAATTCCCCCCTGCTTATGAACCTCTGGTTCCCAGCTACAGATGTCCCCTTCTCCTCAGAGTGCCACAACTGCATCAGGGCCTTACTGAAGTCATGGTTGAGGGAAGGTAGAAGAGCCCAATATTAATAGGCCCACTCCAGGGACTGAGAGCAGAAGGAGGCCTAGGCCTCAATGACCACTTCACCTAAACTGACAAAATATATGGTAAGTGGATAGTTAGAGTGATGAGCCCAACTCCCAAACCAAAGCACTGGTTGCATGCTGCGCAAATCAACCTGACCAGGGACCTCAACTTTAACAAACCTACAGCGAAAACAATCTCTTGTCTTACCTGATGGCCAACCCAAATGCCCACAGTCCACACCAGTCCTCAAGCTTTTCCTGTACAGTATTGAAGATAATTTGTCAAGGTGAGTGGCTGTTCCAGTTCAGCATAACATATTCTTAGTGCCTGGGGGTTTGTGAACCACACCTACGCTCAGGAATGCAGGGGCGCACAAGTCACAGTATATAAACTACCCTCCTCCAAGAACCCATGCCCTAACTTGTATCAATCTTCTTACCCAAAATGATCAGACATATGAAAAACTCAGAAAAATGTTTAGAAATTTGCGACACATGATCTATTTCACCAGAAAATTAGGGCGCACATCTGGTGATGCTTACACAGGGCTTAACAAACAGCTGAGCAGTCCAACTCAAGTCAAGAATACTGTAAAGTATGTGGCTTAAAAGACACCCTATTGCGCAGGTTGAAAGAGTGTCCAATGGCCTGACTTTACTGTAAACTAGTGAGACAACTGATAGCACTTAACCATGTGCCATCCAAACTTTTCCCAATTCAAACTTATGGCACTTGTATTGGCTCAAGAATCACAGAATTTCTCCGAGTGGCCATTTTTGCATTATCCCTATGGACAATTCACACTATCTATCTCAAGTTAATTCAAAATTTGGTCCCAAATCACATAAAATTTTATCAATCATTTTAACAAAAAACATAATTAAATCAACAAAATTTCTTGTTCAGTGAAGCTATTCTGCACCAACTTTAAAGGACGTTTCAGAGCTGGCTTCTGCTCCCCTTCTTAACTGTCAACTTGGAACTGCAATTCTGCCTCAACATCAGTAAAAATTTACTGAGCATGTATGGTTACATGACCTAACTGAGGTCACCAAAATCAAAGATAAGGCTGGGTCTGGAGGTCCAAAGGGTCAAGTTGCAGGACCTTCTTGACTTAAAGCACACCTTGGATTAACACTGGGTACAGGCCAGGTATGCCCAGGTTGGTCCAGGCGAGGTGCTTAACGCCAAGCCCCTTGTTTTAGCTCTTGCATTAAAATGGACGAGTTATCTTCTAAATGACGATGGCTCAATTTTGTTACTTGGTGAAAGGGTGAAAACCCCATTCAGCTTAAAAATTACTTTTTGAATCAACTCAACTTCAATCAATTACTCGAGTTTAAATGGTTTCAAAGTATAGTATCCTGTCATATGGAATTAAGCACTTATTGGTTCACCTCAGCTTAAAGCCACTTTCTCTACTTTGATGATTCCCCTGATTTTTTAATTATGATCCATAATACCAACCTTCATCATTGGTTGTCTTCCCTATAATAAACCCTTCATTAGTTTAACGTTTTTTCTTATGTTAACTTGAGCATACCTGTGCATGGACCTCTTCAAGGAGGTCTCATGTCACGTTAGCCAATTAATTGCTTTGAAATTACAACAGCATCAGGTACACCGCTGGTCCGCCCAAGTTTCCTCCAATCCAAAGCATCCGTGCGCTCTAGCCCTGTATAAAGCTTAATTATTAACAGCTCTTTGGGGAACAGCCAAGTTTTGTTGTTTTTTGATCCCTATTTATGTGTACCATGCTAATCACCCACACCCTATGTCACTTTAGCTCAAGCTCCCTCTGCTGGCCTATCTTTATTTTAACACTGACATCTAGTTTCCTTTCGATGGTCCAGTGCTCCTTGCCCTACCATGCTGGGAACTGAAGAGTTATATACACTTTCCTGACATTAGACAACCAATCACTTTACTTTATATGCACAAACATTTCCATTTGGGACTTTCATGATGTGCAAATGGTGTGCAGCAGCTGTTGGTTTTGGTAGCAGTGGGGCTCACCACTGTTTTCGCATTTTTCTGATGGTTGGAGCATCTCATCATTTTCCTTGTTACCTCTAACTGGTGAGTGCCCACAATTCTTACCCATACCTGGAGGATATGGATGATTCACAATCTGAGAGTTGTGATACCCCAACTTTCCAGCAAAATTAGCAAAAATTAATAAAATAAAATTGTTTTTACATCAGCACCGCATTTGGATGCTGCTGGCGGGATCATAAGTGAAGGGCCTGGTGGTGATGGCCTTTTATAACGGTGCATAACCTGGTGCCAAAATAGTATGGTGCCGTTTTTAGTCCAAGGTGCATTTTATAATGACGTATCCTTATATACTACCGACCCCTATACCTTCTCTTATGGCTCAATTATGAAACCCATTTCATTGTATCAAATAACCCCAGAGAACTTACGCTTGACCACAAGCATGATCCACAGAACCCAGGAGGTGGAGAAAGAGTTGCTGTTACAATATAAAAACGTTTATGTAGTTGCTGAAGATATATTGGGATATGGGACCTCAGTATTGAGAGTGGCCAACTGTCCCTCTTTATTTTATGATGCAGAAACGTACCCTAGAGGCATGCTAATGCCTGAAGAAATTTTTTATGGTGAATTGTTAGCGTTGTCTGCTATAAATAAAGTTCATTCAGGATACTTTTTATTGATTGCTACCCTTTCATCTTCTTTAGGAAAAATAAGCACTATTATTTTGAAGGATACAGGTTTCTTTAAAAATTTTATTGATTAAGACCTAGAAAATTACCTTGAGCTAGGTTACTTGACAGGTGGTATGGCTATGGGAGGGTCTTCCCAAAGTATTCCTAATATAAAAAATTATATGGTTAGTGGATTATCAAGGTGGCAAATATCATGTCTGACTTCTTTTAAGCTATCAAAAAACTCTTTTACCCCATCATTTTGGGTGTAGAGTTTGGAGAAAGTTTGATGTCAAAACCAACTTGAAAGAAAATACCTTGTCCTTACCTTTCATGAATGGTCATGAGCTAGTTGTCTCTTTGGCTGAAGCACACTCACAGGGAGATTTGCCCCACTGGCCCCATATCCTTGCACTCAGTCTTGCCCCATTGCTGAAGCCCTCTTTAGAGGTTCCATTACCTTCCTGTCTGCAGGGGTTGAAACTTCGTTTATGCGGCTTCAGCCAACGCACTACTAGATCATTCATAGTTTGATTGCAAGTTCAAGCTCGCCATTGATCTGGTGCATATATCTTCCCCGATTTTTATCCTTTTACTTTACGGAAGGAAGCGGCATTAGATGTGTGGTTTAAGGAGCAGTTAGCTATTGCGTATTTTTAGCAAACCTCACCTGTATGTTCCCCACTTCTATTTTTTAAGAAGGCTGATGGTACCTTACACCCATGCATAGATTACAGATATCTCAACAGCGTCAAGGTACCAGACTTGCATCACATACCACTGGAATCACATATTGTATAATATATGTGGATAAGGCGAGATTCTTTTTAAGCTGGGTTGTTTAAACATGTTCAATCAGATCTTTATCAAGAAGGGCCAGGAGTGGCTTAGTGCATTCCTTTTTCATAAAAGAGATTTTCAACTTCAGGTTATGCCCTTTAGGCTTAAAATTGCTCCTGCTATCTTTCACCGCCATTTTGATGTGGCTTTAAGTCCTGGTGGGGGTATGCGCGGTAGCCTATATGGATGATACTCTGGTAATTTCCTCTGACAAAGAGTCCCATGCAGTACACCTTTGGCAGGTGGTGGAGTGATTGAAAGCAGCTGAACTTACATTAAAAATAAGCAAATGTGAATTTTTTAATTTACATATCACCTTCTTGATCAACGCCGTGCTTGACCAAGGGCACATGATAACTCCAGTCAAGGTGAAGGCGAATTGTAGGTTTCCCATTCCAACTTCAGTTTAAGGAATTGAGGAGAATTTTGGGGATGTGTACGTTCCTTCTGAAATTCACACCAAATCTTTCTGAAATGGTGGCGCCCTTATATAATGCAAGAGGAAAAAATTGCTCCAGTGGTTCCCAGCTTTGCACGATACCTTTCCAGCGGTAAAATCTACTTTGCTGTCCACGTCCGTTCATCGCCATGTTGACCTCAATAAAGAGTTCATTGTTGCTTCTGATGCCTCCAACTTCGCCATAGAGGCGGCCCTATTACAAGTAGGCAAATATGGAATAGTGCATCCTGTGGGATATCTTTCCAGGAAGAAGACTCTATCAGAGTTAAATTACGCCGTATATGATAAAGAGTTATTAGCAGTAGTTGAGGCGCTGACTTAATGGCGTCGTCACTTTCATGGCTCATCCCTACCCTTCCACATACGTACAGACCACCGCGCTTTGCTGTACTACCGCGCACTTCATGTCTTGACCCCATGGCAAACCTGCTGGCATGAGAACATGGTCCAATTTGTGTTTTCTTATGAGTTTACTAAGGGCAAGGAGAATGTTTTTGCGGATGCTTTGAGCTGCAACCCTGCACTAGCTCCAGATCCTATAGAGCTAGAGGTGCATGATACCCACTTGATGATTCCATCGGGTAAGATTGTGTCTCAACTTCCCTCTCCCTGGGCAACGGGCCAGCGCTTTCTCTACAGGAAAATGTGGAGGAATATGGTATGTTCTAAAGGTTGTTCTTTCCCAATCTTTGTCAGCAATAATTGAAATGTTTTTTGCTAAAAGCGAATTGATTCAGGAGGATATTACCAGGGGTTATCACATGAAGGATAAGATGGTGTGGTTCCAGGGGCGCCTATGGGTTCCTGCCGGGCCACTTCGCCTGGAAATCATTGGGACCATCATAATGGATTTACCGTTGGTCATCCTGAGAAAGGCAAAGACTCTAGAGCTAATTCACCGCATCTACAATTAGAAGGAGTAAGTCACACAGGTGGACAGCTATTATAAAGAGTGTCTGAAAAGCAACCAAATAAAACCAAATTGCCAGCCACTAGCAGGCTCGCTGGTACCAGTTCAAAAGGCCAAAGGGCCTTGGACTTCTATATTGGTTTATTTTATTGTAAAATTTCCTGTATCTGATGGCTACGATGCCATCATGGTGGTGGTGTACCGATTTACATAGTTCACCCACTTTAATCCCTGAAGAACCACAGTCATCACAGCTGAAACGTTTAGGTCTTTTTCATATGTGTTTGCTCTTCATGGGGTATCTTAAGTAATAATTAGCGATCATGGACCCCAGTTTACCTCCATCTTTTGGGAAGTATTGTGTAAAACATTTTATATATGGCATGGCATTTACCTTCCTGTTACTCCCAATAAGATTGGCAGACTTAACGAGTAAATCAGGCCCTAAAAAGTTCTTGCAGTGTTACACCGCCTCAGATCATTCAGATTGGGTTTCCCATCTCACCACGGCCCAATTCATTTATAACAACGCCCAACAAGCATCTATAGGTTGTTTCCCCTTCTTCACCAACTATGGCTTTAATCCCGCCTTCAACATGGTTCCCAGTTGTGGATCCAAGGTGGAAGCGGTGGTGGACTTTACAAAAATGATCAATAAAGTACATCAGGGGGAGCATGAATTTAGATGTGGCCATGCAGGATCATAAGGAGAATGCTGATGGTAAGAGATAAGTTGGATCAGCGTACACGGAAGGAGATCTTGTGATGCTGGACTCTAAAGACAAACCATTCAAGAAACCATGCAAAGAACTAGTACCAAGGATTGGGCCGTACCGCATCATCAGAAAGGTGGACCACGCCTCATACCAATTGGATCTCCTCTCCTCGTTTTAAATCTTTTCAGTCATCCATTAAAGAAAGCTCACGTTGATTGAGGGCTCCCCACCAGAGACCCCTGAGGCTTATATCGTGGATGGGGCACCAGAGTGAGAAGTTGAGAAAATTGTAGTCTCTTGTCAGTAAGAAGAAGACTCATGTATCTTATATCCTGGAAGGGTTTTAATGGATCCGAGAACAGTTGAGTTCCAGCGCGTGATTGCGCCCACGCCCAATATCTAATTGGTGCATTCCACGAGTGCTTCCCCAAGGGTGCAGGATCTTAGTCCAAGAAAGCTGTTGCTGCCATGAAGTTGGCCCCTGCTCAAAAAACTTTTCTTTGGTGAATTCCCCAGGGAAGGGGTGGAGACCAAAAAAAGAGGAGAGGGTAATGTCATGTTTACATGACCTAATTGAGGGCATCAACATCAAAACAAGGCTGGGTGGTAGGAGGTCCAAAGGTTCAAATTTCAGAACCTTCCTGACCTAAAGCACACTTTGGATCAGCGCTGGGTACAGACCAGATATTCTCAGGTTGGTCCAGGTGAGGTGCATAACGCCCAACCCTTGTTTCAGCTCTTTCATTAAAACGTATTAGTTATCTTCTAACTAATGATGGATCAATTTGGTTAATTGGTGAATGAAGGGTATGAAACCTGAATAGTTTACCATATTTTCAACTCAGCTCTGCCTTGACTTCAATCACTCGAGTTCAGAAAATTTTGAAGTATATTACCCTGTTGGAAGGAAGTGTGCGCCCTTTAGTGAACCTCAGCTTAAGCCACTTTGTCTGAGGTTGATTCCCCTAATATTGTTTAATTATGATCCATAATGCCAACCTTCATCATTGGTTGTCTTTACTTATAATAAAACTTCATTAGCATAACGTTTTTCTTATGTTAACTTGGGCATACCTGTGCATGGACCTCTTTGTGGAGTCTCATGTCACGTTAGCCAATTCATTTGTTTTAGAATTAGTACAGCATCAGGTACACTGCTGGTCCGCCTTAGTTCCCTTCAAACCAAAGCACTCTTGAACTCTAGCCCTGGTCAAAGCTTTGTTATGAACAGCCCTTTGGGGCACAGCCAAGTTTTGATGTTTGATACCTATTTAATGTGTTCATGCTAACCAACTCACCCTATGTTACTTTAGTTCAAGCTCTCTATGCTAGGCTATCTTTATTTTAGCAATGAAGACTAGTTCTCTTGCGTTGGTCCAGTTCTCCGTGCACCATCATGCTGGGAACTAAAGAGTTATAGACACTCTCCTGACAGAGAATCTCAAGAAAACCTCCTCTAACACCGCTATGTTATATTGGAACTCTTGCCATGATGTTCTCAAACATTATTCATGTTTAGGTCACAGCCCCTTTACTACCTTTTCTCTTACCCTCTCTTCAGTGCGGCATATTTGTCCTATTTTCAGCGCATCTTGAATAAAAAAGTATACTATACTAGCATCCCAATACTGTGCTCTGCTATGGTGTTTTTAGCTTAAGAGATGATTTGAATAATTAATCTAAATTTTATATAACAGATAACCACCAACCACTGAGCCAAGCTATTAAACTTATTGGATTAACTTAATTCTACCAACCAATTGATCAAACCTAATTGCTCTATCAATACACAAAAACCACCAGCCACTCAGTCATATTTATAATTAACTACGAAATAGTAAATCAATTATATCTAAGCAACCGCCATAACCTGATGAATTTAATAAATTAACTAAAAAGTACTCAGCCAAAACTAAAAAGAAACTTGTTAATCAACTAAAAACTTGCCAACCACTTGACTAGAATAAAAAATGTTCTCAAATCAAGCAAATATTACCAAACTAATCTGATACTTAAACCCAATTAAGCTTATCAAATCAACCATAATCGCCAAACAATTGACCAATACCTACCATACTGTCAAATTAACCAAAACCATAAACCACTTGTCAAACACAAAATGAACCTAGCGAAGCAACTAAAGCCCATTACTAATAAGCAAAACCTAATTAAACTATTAAATCAACCACAAAACAACAACTCATCCTAAGTAAATTAAACTTTAACAATTCAACCAAATTACCAACTAATTACTTAAATCAATTGAATCTATCAGATCAACCACATATTATTCTGCTTGGCAAAAGCATTTGAAACTACCGCTGAATCAACTAAAAACCACCACCCACTTAACCAAAACCATTTTAAATTCATCATATTGTCTGATTAACAACTAAACCACACTCCGAAAACTGATGAAGAAATGACATAAAGCTAGGATTCCGCCAATCATTT
>JAKSZP010008511.1:0-49114 GCA_022478985.1 Massospora cicadina | reverse complement strand
GGAACCCCATAAATTGGGGTAACATCAGTTCAAAACCTGCATGGGCACATTTAATAAAAGCAAACAATCATATTTCACCTCTCGCATAATAGACTCTGGGGAAACCAGTGAAAGGTACTCCCCCAACCAGCACTGAGTTCTTCACCACAACTGCGCGGGGGCCACCCCCTTTTATGGGAATGGTGGCAGGCCCCTGAGATGATAAATATTTCTCAAGCAGTGATTGGTTGGGGTACATCAAAACCCTGCCGCATGGGTATATTTTGCCCAAAAACCACAACGTCCTTATCCCAAAAATTATCTAACTTTCCCCCACAATATGATAGGATTGACTCCCATATCACCTAAAATGGAAAGCATCGCAGCTATTCCAAACCTATCCCCAAATCCCTCCAACCTTCAAAAAGATATAAATGATAGTCATCAGAAATAGGAGGGGGATCATTTCTTGTTTTGACCCCCGCGCTCTTATTAAAATTTATAAAACCCCAATTTTTTATTTATTTACTTTCATTTTTTTAAAATCTTTTGTGGGATCCAGCAGCATAGCATCAAGTAAGCATACCTGAGCTGTATTCCTACAGTTAGTAATCACAATAAAAAAATCTGCATTTGGATGTTTTGCTCCAGGTCAGTGAAGGATTTTGAAAGTGTAAGCCTGCAGTTTGAGAGCTCATTTGGTTAGACACCTGTTGGGATTTTTGCACATATTACCAGCTGTCTAGATTACAAGTGATCTCTAGGGGATAATTCCCTAATGTGAGATGAATTGGAAATTAGTTGACCCTGATTTCAGGGTAACTATGTTTGAGGGGTTTTAGGTTATTCTCCTGGTCAGATCCATCAAGAATCAATCTGACCAAATGCTTAAGATCTTGTCAGGCAGAGTTGCTGACAAAATAGGGGCATCTGATAGTTGATTAACTATCATGTGTAAAGATCTGGAATGGTCAGGCTTACTCACTGACAGAATGGGAATTTTAAGGTTTAAGTTGAAAGGCGAGTGATGCTGCCAGCAACTAGAAAATTGATCAGTTGGTTTGTGACCTGCCTTAATGGGTAACAAGTCCCATTACCTAAGCAGTTCACTTGCTAAATATTGTTGGTTTTCTTGGATTGAGAGGAAAACATTAGGGACTTGTTTTTTGACTCTTTCCATTTAAGGTCTCAAGAATGTCCAATGACAGAATCCTAGCCAGGATTGGGAAGACCATCACTGCTGAGACGAGGATGGGTGATTCAACAAAAATGGCTGCCATTTCATCAAGGAGGTGTCAACCAAGGGTTGGGCGCCGAATCCCCCACTATAAATTCCCTAGAATTCACTTATTAAAAATAGAATTTACCAGATAATAATTTGGCTGACTATCACTTTTACTAAATTCCTAGCTTAGTAAACTTTATCAGCGTCCATTTGTTCTATTTTTTCTCAGGTATATTATTGCTGTGTGTGATAATTGGGAGAATCTTTAAAAAAAAGAGTAAGGATCTGAGCAGGGATCTAGAGAAGAATTGGATTCTAATCAGGGATTACTGCTGACTGTGTGTCAAACCAGAGAAACTGTAAATGGGGATCTAAGAGTAGATTGAGTTAGGCGGTACAAGGGAACAAATCCCTATTATAAGAAATCATAAGTATTTTGAGAGGAAATACTGGCCATGTTGGGCCAAAATCTAATACTTCCATTCAAATATAGATAATAGTCATTATACTATTACCAACCAATTAGTCAACTATTATATAACGCAGAGAATTGCACAAACCCCAAACCTGTGCAAGTATTAAGTTTATAGGGTTTATTGGACGAAAATAATCAGATCCTATAAATTTTTACAAAGTGGTGCTCACTACAGGGGTGTAGTTGAGTAGCAAAACTTAGAAGTGATGTCATATAAAGACATGATAAGAAAACTATGGATAGAGTTGACAACCGTTAATCAAAACGCCCTGAACTCAGCGGATCATTGAGAATTTGCATCCTTGGAAGAAAGATTCGCCATGATGGAGGAAGGGATCAATAATGGCAAGAGTTTTGGGAATGAGTTACTTGGAAAAGTAACGTCATTAAAGAAGATAGAAGGGGACTTAATTTGAGAAGTCTTATTTCTAAAAACAGAGAGTGAAGCGGATCTCGTTTGTTTAAGAGCTTTCAGCGCTGATATTGAGCATCTGATTAAACAGATCAAGGAGTAAAAAACTCACAAATGCAATTGTGAGCCATATGCAGCAAGTGATGCGAAGAAAGAACTCTTTGTACAATAATTGGGAAGACAACTACCCAAAGAAACATTTCGCCCGCTTTTACCATTGTTTTTGAGATGACACCATAGATCACTCCCACAAGTGAGCTGAGTAGCTGACCCTAGATAGTTGGCTAGAGAAAAGCTCAGAGGAATTCAAAGTAACACCAAAGTTGCTGATTTTCCATCGGGATGATGCCCCAGCATTTTTTTGATTGTTTGATATGACAATGTACAGATATGGCGATTGTCAAAAGGCATTGACATTGATGAATTGTCTAAACACTGATTGTAAAAATCTAGTGTTGCCCCACCTGGGGGGACAGTTGGTTGTACGCAAAGGCCAAAGCAGCCATTATGAAGGAATTTGGAAGCCTGATGTGCATGTTGAAGCACAAACAAGAGTTTATGGGAATCCAATTCCATAAAAAGGAATCTTTAGCAAGCTACACTGATTGTTTCTACTAGAAATCACAAATCCTGGTTGGAGAAAAGGTACTGGATGACTTCAATGCCAGAATTGTATTACAAGCGGCCCTTTGGCCCTACCACGATTTACACCAAATAATGTCTTCCATATTTGCAACGGAAATTACTACCTCTCAGATGGTTGATAATTTGAATTCTTGGTAGTAACCTTCGATGCCCCAAACAGAAGTTTCAAATCAAGCCCAGTATGAAATGTAAATCCCATGAAGGGGAATGAGGGTGCAAAGAGATGAAAAACCAAACTGTGCTGGGGAATAAACCCAAAGACTCCAGATGGATTAATAAGAAAGAGAAATTCTGTTACCAATGCGGAGGAAAGGGACGTTTTGCTGTAAATTGCAAGAAGTTCAAGGATCAAATCAACGTGGTCCAAGCGAAAGAGTCTGCAACTGCAAAGGAGTTGGGAAAAGGACCCACAGCCTGATGGGGAACAGTCTAGAGCTGTGGAGAAGATTGTTTCTCCCAATATTATGCACAAGGAATTGACATCAGTAATCTGTTTGTGGATGAAAATGTACAGGATCAACTGGATCAAGTGGTCAATTTGGACGTGAACGCGGTAACAATATCTGGGATGGGGGATCAACCCCAAGATAATCAAAGAAGTTGCCTTGCTGTACGCCTGACAACTAGTGGACAATATTCGAGCTGCAGATAATCCTAAAGAATTGACTAAAGTCTACTTAGATGAGGCAAACCTGTCAATCACCTTCAGCGTGATAAAGAAATGTTTCTTGATTTATTGGCGCAAATCATTCACGCCCTTGAAATGGCTAATAACGCCTCTATACTCTCAGTAAAAACTATATTACAATACTCTGAGTGTACATACATAGATATACTAGTGAATCAAGTATGGGTGAGTGCGATTGTTGACAGCGGAGCGCCCATTATTATTGTCTTGATCAACCGGTGAAGAGGATGAAGATCTCGCCTGACTTGAAACACAAGAAGGAGTATGGTACAGATGGTCCAAATACCACTATCTCATGTGGAATGTATAGCGTTCTGCCACTTCAATTCAGATCCTTAAAGGTATCTGCACCAGCAATAGCTTTGGCAAACTAAAACTATGACATCCTGATTGGGACGGAATATCTACAGAAGTACAGAGATAAATGTAACTTCAAAGTTAATACGTTGACCATATTGGGTCAGACGTTACCATTGGTCTATCAGAAGGATGTGGAAGCTCCGCTGAGTAGGAGAGATAACTTCATAAACTTTATATACAATGATGGAATTGTCCTGATTTGATACCAACTAATTGTGCCAGAATCAACAAGAAATGCCGATGGAAAATCCTAGAAAATTGGGAATTCCACTGAGGATTAAGAATGCAAAACCAATACTGCCAGGATCACAAATGATAGCCAACACGGAGTTGACATTAGAGATACCAAAGCTGCTATATGGGGAGGTTGGAAGCCCCTGGACGAAGTCCAGAGTAGAGCCTTGAGTGGCTCCTGAAATAATAATGCTGGGCCATGGAGAAATTCGAGTTCTGGCAATTTAAGTGAAAAACCAATGAAGATTGAATAGAATCATATCTTTCGCATTTATTCATCTAATCCCAACAGCCAAGCTTAGGAAATTCCATGATTTTGGGACCCTCAATGAGATGTTATTATGGGCTGGGGTAACTGAGAGTATCAAGCTATTGGTTAATCAAGAGCAACTCGCTGATCTAATGGAAGGACAGCAAGAGGAGGTGCTCAAATTGTTTGAAAAATATTGAGAAATTATTTGCCCAAGACAAGCACAATTTGGGAATTGTGAGAGATGTGATCCACAAGGTTGATATCGGGGAAAATTTGCCAATCAGGATGAGACCAATTTGATGGTCAAAGGCGGCCAAAGAAGTAGTGGAAGAATAAATCAGCAAACTAGTGAAGCATGGGCTTCTAGTTCCATTGTTGAGTCCCTGGGAGAGTTTGATTCTTATTGTGAAGAAAAAGGATGGCTCTAGTTGGGTGGTGATCATTTACCAGAATCTGAATAAGATTATAAAGAAGGATTTGTATCCCTAACAAGAATTGATGATGCACTAGATCAATTGGGAGAAGCGAAGTATTTCTCCATGATTGATCTGATATTGGGATATTGGCAAATCGATTTTCCAAGAGAAGACCAAGAAAAATGCGCTATTATTACCGCTCAGGGGCTATATCAGCCGATGAGAATGCCCCAGGATCTATGCAATGCGCCTGCAACGTTCCAGAGGACCATGGATGCTATACTAAATGACCTTAACTTGTCATGCGTCCTGGTTTACTTGGACGATATCAATGTATTCAGTAGGACGTTTAATGACCATTTACACCACTTGGAGGAAGTTTAAAGAGACTGTCCGCGGCTAACCTGAAGATTAAGCTGAGGAAGTTTTAATTCTTCAAGAAATAGTTGGAATATCTGGAATTCGTGATCAACTCTAGTGGACTGAAGCTGCAAGCCCAGAAGATCAAAGCCATAGAACAAATGGCTGTGCTGAAGAGTGTCCAATATATCCAAGTGTTTCTTGGAATAGTCAGATACTATAGAAGATTTATTTGGGATTTTTCCAAAATCGCCAAGGTTCTTATTCCATTTGTTGAAGGATCCAAAGAAAGGATTCATATGGAATGAAGAAGCCCACAAATCCTTCAATGAGTTATGCATACTTAATAAATTCTCCAATTTTGAAATATCCAAGTTTCAATTGGGATTTTATTATACAAACTGATGCTTTGTTAATGGTGATAAGCTCCATAATAAGCCAAGTAGATGAACTTGGGGATGAACATCAGGTGGCATATGTGAGCTGGACACTCTCAGCTGCTGAGAGGAACTGCACCATAACTGAGCGTGAATGCATTTTGGTCATTTACGCCTGTAAACAGTTTCAGATGTACATCCACGGAACACACTTCAAAGTGGTGATGGACCACTCCTCGTTGCATTGGCTTCACAATTTGCAAGAACCAGAAAGATGACTGGCCCAATAGGCTTCTAAGATACAGGCTTATGATTATGAGATTGTCCACCAAGCAGGGGCTTCTCATCAGAATGTGGATGGATAATCACAGTTTTTAATGGTCCAGATGGTATACCAGCAGGCGGATGAGTTTTCCAATAAATGGTCAATGGAGAAATTGCGAATGAGCCTCAAGAAATCCAAGGTGCACTTTGAAAAGCAATGGAAAACACCAAGTCCATGATGGACAAGTGTTTAAGACAATTAATGAGATGCGGTTATTATTCCCAAAGCTGTCAGAAAGAGCAATTATCGTTAATGCCACTCATAAAGTTGTTGGGCATGGAAACCTTAGAAAAATGACTGACCATATTCACCAATACTACTACTGGGAGTCAGTCAAATATGATGTCACTGACCATCTAGCTTGTTTTGTGAAATTTCAGTTGCATAAGTCACAAAAGAATATGACTGGATACCGACTGGTTGCCCTAGATTTGCTTGGCATAAAGTGTCCATTGACGTGATGGGACCGCTGACAATGAGCACAGGGGAAGTCAAGTACATAATAGTTGCAATTGATCATCTGATGAGATGGGTTGAGACAAAGGCCCTAGAAAAAGTAGATGTTACCAGTACCGCGAAGTTCATACTGGATTAAGTAGTATAATGACATGGATGCCCGCAGGTCCTGCTGAGCAACAATGAGACAAACTTCACCTCATGTGATCCCACAGTTAAATGAGATAATAGGGATCTGCTGAGTTGTGTCTGTACCCTATTGGCTGCTGACAAACGGACTAGTGGAACAGGTTAATGGAATGCTGGCTACAACACTAAGGAAGCTGATCACAGGAAGAACTTCTGCGTGTGGAATATACCTGAGTTTGGTGACGTTTGCCTACAATATCAGTCATTATATAGCGATGGGAAAAACACCGTTTGAATTGCTATATGGGAGGAAGGCCGCGTTGCCACCAATTTTATTTCAGTGGTGGAACCAACATTGGGGATGAGTGCTGAGCAGTATATGAACCTATTGATGATTATCCTGATTGAAATGCAATCACAAGCATTCAATACGACTTTGAAGAAAAGGTTACAACCAGAAATGATGGACAATAAGAACTAACTAGCCTTATCAGAATACCGATAGGTGAAAGAGTTGCCTACTGTGATACGCATAGTTTCAGGAGAAGAAAAAAACTGGATGCATTGTGGTCAGAACCATTTAAGATTATCGCTAAGATGGCAATGGGCGCTTACTCCATCAAGAATCCCTTGGATGGAAGAGTAGTAAATCAAGTCTATGCTAATTATTTGAAGTGATGGATAGATAAAAAAAATAACAGAAAAAGAGTTCCCAAAGGACCGCTGAACCATTAAGTTCTTTATGCCCTAATGATTTGGTCAAGTCTAAAAAAAGGATTGCTGAACCAAAATTGATGGTTAAGACTTAGAAAAGTAAGACCTATGAACCATAGAAAACGGGTAGGTCTAAGACTACCTATGATTTAGTTTGGGGGAAAAATAAAAAGATGGACCGATGAACCAAAACAAGGTCAAGTCCCATGGAAAAAAGAAAAAAAAAATAAAAAATTGATAATGATATTGGAAAAAATTATTAAAACTGCATAGAAAAACTGATATATTTTTATAATTTTTATTTTTAAATTGATTATCCTCGATTTGGGGATGATTCCACCTATGTCATCTCATGGGGGTGGGAGAATGGATCATATTATTAGTGAATAACCCATCAAAATCTATGTGAGATCGGACGCTATTGAGAGCTAGACCTACACAAAACCAAGTTTGTTGAGTGGACGCAGATCCCTGCAAGAAAGCGACTGGGGGAAGGAAGATTGAGATGTCAAAAGAAGAAAAATGTGATACCCTAGAGCGGGGATGGAAACAACATTATAAGAAGATGGTGTTAATGAATAGCCCAAAGTAATCCCAATATGGCATCAGAGTCAGAAAATTACTATTGAATGCTTGCTGACGAGTTTCTTCAATAACACCAGACATATGGTCCAGCAATGAACAAGGGATACTAGATGGGAGTTGCCAAATCATGCCCCCTATTAAAGCCATCAGCGGAAGATACCAATGGGACGCACCAGTAATGAGATAGTCATAAAAGGAGTGAATGGTATCCTGCAAGAAATTACTACAAGCTTCTCAGAAGCTGAAGCAGAAAGAGTGATGGAAACTAGGAGAGGCTGAAAGCTTTATGGCCCAACTTTGAAGAACTTGGCTGGCAAAGCAAAGAGCATAAGCTGCGATATTCCAATCTAGGATGTTATCAAGGTTTGAAGAATTCAGAGCTATAGATAAAGCCTTGGTGACTTGGGCCAATAATTCTGTGTAGGGGAGTTTGAAATGTATGCTGTTGCTGATGGTGACTTCAGTGGCTAAGACTGCTGGCTTGTAATATTGACCAAGTTGGAAGAGGAACTCCAGAAGCAAGTCTGACAATGCGAGGAATGAATGATCAAGAGCAAAGGGCTTTATATCAGGAGGACCAATGATGTTAGGCGCATCTGCAAAAGGAGCCGAATCCAGGTGAGTTTCAAAATCTAACTCTGGAATTGATGACAGAGGAATGATTGGCTGCAAATAATCCAAGACGATTGCTAACCTGGCTTCAGTGGGGTTGGTTACCGTTTCCAGTAATTCCATGGAAGGACTAGCGACTGGTACTTGGCTAGGAGTATGAGTCCTGGAAGGACCATAGAAGAGGTTCTGTCATGCAGACAGGACTCATCTGCTGGAAGAGCCAAAAATCTTGATCAGACAAACTGTTGAGCAGCTTTTGGTACTGCAATTTGGAATTTGACATATGAGCTGGATGAAAGGGAGATGTCAGAATTATATGGTAGTCAACATTATGCACTCTGAAATTAATTAAACTCCAATTTTGGAAAACTAATCTCAAAATTAATGGGATAAGCTCTCCATGGAAGAATTAAGAAGGATATGAGTCAAGAGGTTATGTGAAGAAAAATAACAAGGGTGAATATAGATGAGCTTTTTATTTGGCCATGGAATGAACATCGATGGCAAGAGTCTTCTGTTGAGGATGAGGAGAAAATCAGGAAATTGGGGATGCTGGACCAAGAATCCTGAATATGACAGTGGGTCATATGCCCTGACAGGGGGAAAACTGGATCCAGGTTTGTTATCATCATGAGTATATTGATCAGCCCAGAATGACAGAAGATTGTGGGGACCACACTATGAATAGGTGGTAGCAGGGAGGAAGAGGAAGAGAGCCGCATGCTGAAGGTCATCTTGAGAAGCGTTGAGTACTGGTGATCATACTCCGCTTGAGAAAATGAAGTATTTGACCAAGTGTCTGAAGCAGTGTCCTCCTGCTCCAGTCCTTTTCTTGCTGGAAATCTAGGCAATAGGGGGGATGTGTTGGGATTTTTGCCCATATTCCCAGCCAACTAGATTACCAGGGATTACTAGGGGATAATTCCCTAATGCGAGGTGAATTGGAAATCAGTTGACCCTGATTTTAGGTTAACTATGTTTGGAGGATTTTAGGTTTTTCGCCTGTCAATTCATCAGGGATCAATCTGACCAAATGCTTAAGATCTCATTAGGCTGAGTTGCTGACGAAATAGGGACATCTGATAGTTGATTGACTATCAGGTGTACCAATCTGGATCAGTTGGGTTTCATCACCAACTGATTGGGAATTTAAAGAGTAAGTTGCAAGTTGAATTATGCTTCCTGCAACTAGGTAATCAATCAGTTGGTTTGCGACCTTCTTTAATAGGTAACAAGTCCTATTACCTAAGATGGCCGATTGCCATATATGGTTGGTTTGCTTGGATTGAGAGGAAAAAATTAGGGACATGTTTTCTGACTCTTTCCACTTTAGGTATTAAGGATGTCCAATGACAGAATCTTAGCCAGGATTGGGAAGACCATCACTTCTGAGACAAGGGTGGGTAATTCAACAGCAATGGCTGCCATTTCATTGAGGAGGTGCTAACCAAGGGTTGGGCGCTGAATTCACCACTATAAATCCCTAGAGTTCACTAAAAAAGATAGAATTTACCTGATAATACTTGACAGACTATCACTTTTACTAGAGTCCTAGCTTAGTAAACTTTAGCAGCATCCATTTGTTCTATTCTTTCTCAGGGATATTATTGCTGTGTGCATTAATTGGGAGACTCTTTAAGAAAAAGAGTAAGGATATGAGCGAGGATCTAGAGAAGAAGTGGAATAAAATTGGGGATCGCTGCAGACTGTGTCAAACTAGATAAACAATAAATGGGGATCTAAGAGTAGAATGAGTTAGGTGATAAGAGGGAACAAATCACTATTTTAAGACATCATAAGTATTTCAAGGAAAAATTTTGGCCAAGCGTTGGGTCAAAATCTAATACTTCCATTCAACTTTAGTTAATAGTCATCATAATATTGTCAACCAATTCTATCAACTATTATATAATGCAGAGAATTGCACAAAACCCAAACCTGTGTAAGTAATAGGTTTAAAGATGTTATTGGCAAAAATAATCAGATCAAATAAATTTTTACGCCATTAGAGAGCATGTCATCAACCCAAACGTCCAAGGCATCCTCCTCCCTCAAGGACAAGGGATAAATTAGAGAGGATATCTTGATGAGATCCATGGTGAACTTAAAATCAAATTCAAGCTTGGTGTGCTTAAGGAGGGCTGTCCTTAGAGCGATCAAACAGTTCAGCATATCTGCATATGCATTCAAGCAGGATAAGTGCAAGAGTCAGGGGTTTCAATCAGTTTTATAGAGGCTAGGCCTACCTTAGGAGAGGGCCCCACCTTCTAGGGAGCGCCATTGCGCTCTCATCCAGGCAAGGGATGGTAATTGTGACTCCTTTAAGGGGAACTTTTCATGCATGGTAGAGTCCACGAGGTTGGTGAAGATGTCAAACCATCACCACCAGCTAACAACCAGAATAATGGGGTGCAGGATTTTTAATTGAGGAGAAGCTCTCCGCAAAGTACCTATCTCCTGCATTGAAGGGAACAGTTGATAGTACATGATAGCTCAGAATGGTTTGAGATGCACCACCTTTCACAAACTAACCATAACACCTGGGGTAGGTCTAGGGCCCCCACCAGCTATTTACATATGAAGTTTTCAGTAGCACCAGTGTAAACCAAAGTGAGCGCTTATAAATTCTTTTCTGTAGAAGAGAAGGTAGCCATGAACAAGAAGTACGGAGAGGAGGATTTATTTTCTACAGAGCAAAGGGAGGAGAGGATGGTTTCAAGCCCAGAGAGGCGGAGTATAAGAGAAAGTTTCCCCTGAGGATTCAACAGAGTATGACTTCACAATGACAATGAGTTGCCCACAGGATTTAATTTGAGTAGGGTATCTTAATGCTCTATGTTCAGCGGATTGAAGATCCTTGACACATGAAACTACACCTGTCAGGATTACCAAGCTTTTGGTTTTTTCAGCCAAGGTGAGCTCCTCTCCAATTATCTTTTCATGGATATACCCGTTTCTATATAGGGTCCATTAAAAAAGACTCTGGAGTAATTGGGAAGAGTTGTTCAACTGGTCTAACTGGTACAAAAAGTTGGAAAGAGAGGCATAGGTTCTAAAACGGCAACTGAGGGCCTGTGGCTAGAGTGAAGTGAATGCTCTGAATCAAATGGGTTAAATTTACTGACCCCTCTACTTTTGAAAACAAAAGCGAGGGGTACTTTGTGGAGTGCAGCGGTGCAGGGCCAGTATTGAGAAGTCCCCCACCTATGACGAAGGTTTTAGTCTCATCTTACCTCGATCTCACTGCTTTCTAAGCGGTACTTGGAGAGTACAGAAGTGGGATATTCTATGGTCAGGTTGGAGGTGTCCATAACAAGCTAGTGCCTCACATGGATATGTTACCACAGGATCTGAAACCTGATGGGGCACCACAGAGATAAGTTGTCAAGTTCTAAGATCTGAAATTCCGCGGTACAGTTAGGCTTGGCAGAACAGAGGCTGTTGGACAGCAGGGATGCAAGGATGTAGCATGTCCCAATTAAGGGGGAGGGTTATCTCATATGCTAAGGGCAGCACCAGTGTTATCAGGGACTTGCGGAGGAGGGACATTTTTCAACTGTTCAAGAGATTCCAACCTTTATGCCTTCTTTTTGAAACAGGCGCAAGAACTGTGCCATGGTGAGGTCTCCTTGGGCAAAATGGACAAAGAAGTTATAAATAACAAAGGTAGCAGGGGAAACTCATGGGGAATGACAAAAGCTTATAACGCTGGGATAGATTCATGGAGAGATCCATTATTCTCCACAGTGGATAGTAACCATTGGTGAGCTCCCTCTGAAATTTCTCAGAGCAGCAGTTGGTAAAAGAGAATGTCAGCTAAGTTCTTACCTTGAGACTTCTTGTGGGCACTAAGGCTGGACAACGTGGTAAAGATCTACTTATTATATTTTGAATCGCATGAATGGTGGAAGGTGAGGCTGGTAGTGGCAAGTACTGAACACTGTATGAGCGTCTTGATTGAGGGAAGCCGCGCAACACCCTCAGCCACCCTTTGAAGAAGGTAACAACCTAGGCCAGGAGGGATATGACTTCACCATCCCAATGAACCACTTTAGAAGGGGACAACTCTGAGAGGGTTGAGCTAACACTAGCCACCCAACAGGAGAAGAAACTCACAAAAAATTGAGGCTTTTCTAAAATAATGTCAGGGAAACTGGAGCGTAGGAGGTCGCAGAAGGAAAAGCGCCTTTCAAAAAGTGTAACAATAAGGCAAAGTGACCCAGCAAGAGGAAGCAACGTCCCAGACAATCTTGGTTGTGTTTCCATATAAATTTGATATATAAAACACATATCAAAATGACGCCAATCATCAAGGACATGAGTCCCTGAGAGCTGGGGAAAGTAGCATAAGAACTGAAGTGAAACGCAGTGAAATAAGACATGGTGGAGTTGACAGAATAGGTCTCAGTGTGAGGGGGTTTCACGCCCAACTTGGGAGTTAGACCAGAGTGGGAAAAGGACAATGAAAATCATTATGATTTCACCTGAGTTATTTTTTATGAAAATATATATAGAAATAGATGGGAAAACTTGTACAAATAATCCCTAAAATTAATCAATTTTACTGTTAATATGTGAAAAGCAAAGCCTTTCTCAGCTTGGTCCTAAAATTTAAAGGGAAGATTCATGATGATTTCAAAGCACATTAATGAAACCTGATTTGAGCTGTTAAATTTTCGTTTTTCAACGAAATTGAAATTTAACAAATTTGGTCACATTTCATAACTTTGTAACACGTGTTTTTCTGAATTTTGGGGTTGATTTATGCCGATTTTATGCCTCAGGTGATATTTTTCCTCAGCCCTGGCTAGCAAATCCAGAACTTATTTCTGGTCAATGACCTTGGAGAGGGCATCAGTTACCTTTAAGGGTTCTGGCCCTGACTCCAAGGACTTATTTGACTTTGCTTTAGTGTGGCATTCAACACCAGATATGTCAAGACTGTACAGGTTTTGCCTACCAGTACCTTTGCTTTGCCATGAGTTACCCCATTGGTGGGACCGCCAGACTCCGCTGGAGTGGTAGATGTTGGTTCCCATTGAGGTTGAGATACCTTCAGAGGGGTTTGGGCCCCCATTCTACTAGTTGTTTCTATCTTTGTTGCATTGATTGTGGCATTGCTGGATGAGTCTCTTTGTCATACTCAGACATCATTGTCAACATTTTATAGGTCAAGTTTTTTTGTTTACTTGAGCCTCATCTCTGACACATTTTATTAGTATCAGTGGATGTACCTCCACTGGTTGGGTTGCCCATTAGTCAAAAGTTTTTTGGTTTTTTAAAAGGATGTTACTGTAGGCTGTCAACTCTATAAGCTATGCTCTGCCAGGCAGGATTCCCTTTTGTAACTGTAGCGGTAAAAAGTCACGTGTACTGCTCTAATTAGGGCAGTAGGCGTGAACTAAAAAAGTGCTTTTGCTAAACTATACCAGGTCACTTTTCTAATAAAGTGTGATACTAATGCATAAAAGAATTTTTGTAATGATCAGTTTTTGTAAAGATTTTTAAGGACTGGTCCAGTATCTGCCCATCAATTTAATTTGTATATTAAACTGGACTGGAAGCGATAGGTGCAAATTGTGATGTTAGTTCATTGCTGGATGTGATTATTTCTAGTATTGGTGAAGCAAAAGCTTTAAATCACCATCTATTAAAAATATATGAAGCGATGATGGTCAATTGTGAGCTTAGTTCATTTCTAGATAAAATTAATTCAATAATTAGTGAAGTGATGTCATGGTTGGAAGTTTGCATCATTCTTTGGACCATTATTAGAGACAAAGATGCTTGCAGGGAGGCCAAGAAGGTGAAGTTAGCAGGCCTCCCTGACCACAAGCATACCATAGACCAACGCTGGGTGAAGGCTGAATATGCAAAGTTGGTCCTATGGGAGCAAGCGAAGTTCAGCCCTGTATGAGAATAGGGGCATTCAAATGAACTAGCTTTATTATGATGGAAAACGGTTTGTTTCAGTTTTTGGGTGAACGGGGTTTTGAAACCTGTTCAGTCTTTGTACTTCCAACTTGATTCAGCTGTTTTACAATCAATCACCTGAGTTTGGTCGATTACCCAATATAGCGTTTTGCCCAATGGAAGCATGCACCTATTGGCACATATCATCTTAGACCCACTTCTCTTGATTTTTTGTTAGCCCAAATTCCCTTAAATTTCCCATATCAAGACCAATCTCCCCTGTTGGTCAACTTCTCCCTTAAATAAAATCCCTTGTTTAGTACACCGTTTCAATTATGTTATCCTGGATATTTCTGTGCATACCTCTTCATGGAGGTCTCATGCAACACTAACTATTTAATTTGTAGAATAGTAAATCTCTCCAACAGTGCACCGTTGGGCTGCCTAGGTTCCCTCCAACTTAAAACGCCTAATCCTCACCCCTCCATGCACCACAACGCTCCCTTTTGGTTAATTCTTCTATGGATAACCCTTTCCTCCCTAAGTTACTCTAGCTCAAGAACCCTTGTGGGGCTTTAGTAACTTTCATACTAATGACTAGTTTTCTGGCATTGGCCATGTGCACCGTACACCTCCACACTGGAAACAGGAGAGTTATAGACACTCTCCTTACATTAGTTGACCAACCACTTTATTTTATGTGCACAAACTTTCTCTGTGTGGGACTTCCACAAAGTGTAAATGGTGTACGCAGGCTGTGGACTTTGGCTGTGGTCAGCTGCATCACTGTTTCCTCCTTTTCCCAATAGTTGGAGTCTCTTGGCGTTATTTTTGCTTCCTCTAACAGGAAAGTACCCACCCTTCATGCTTGTACCTGGTGGATACAGACGCTTTGTGGTCCAAAAGTCATGATTTCCAGACTTTCCGCCAAAATTTAAAAAATCAATATAAACAAATGGATTTTACTTCAGCAGCACGCTCAGAAAGTGTTGGCGGAATCTACGCAAAAATCCTGGGGCCTGGCCTTGGATAACGTCAGTCAATCCGTTGCTGTTATGGGAATAGGGTCGTTCACGTCTTGAAACGCGTTTTATAACAAAATCCCTATATATACCTTTGAACCATATTTGCTCTCTTATGGCTCAGATATGGAACCTATTCTGTGTATCAAATTACCCCCAGAGAACATTCGCTTGACCTCTTCCATGATTCGCAGCACTCAGGAAGTGAAAAAGGAGCTGAATTTGCAAAATAATAATGTTTATGCCCCTGCTGAAGATATTGTGGGATTTGTGGCCTCAGTAGTAAGAGTGGCCAAATATCCCTCACCATTCTTTGATTCCAAAACATACCAGTGCGATATGTTAATGCTAGATAAAGAGTATGGGTGTGATATACTGGCATTTTCTGCTCTAAATAAAGACCATTCGGGGTTTTTTCTACTAATTGATACCCTTTCATCCCCTTAAGGGAAATTCAGCACCACTATTCTGGTAGATAATGGAGCCTCTGAAAACTTTATGGACCAAAACCTAGCTGACTACCTTGAGCTGAGTTACATGCTGGGTGGTATGGTTAGGGGAGGGGCGTCCCAAGGTAGTCCCACCCTGAAGGTCATTGGAACAGTGAACTATCAGGTTGGCAAGTACCACTTGTCTGATCACTTCCAAGATATCAAAAACCTCTTGTACTTATCATTTTGGGTGTGGAGTAGTGGAGGAAGTTTGATGTCAGAACCAACTTGAAAGAGAATACCCTATCCCTCACATTAAAAAATGGTCGCACATTAGTTGTTCCTTTTTCTGAGTCTAACGTCCAGGGCGAATTGCCCCACTGGCCCCACCTTCACACCCTTAGCCTTCCCCATATGCTGAAGCCCACCGTGGATGCTCCCCTACCTTCTTGTCTGGAGGGTTTGGAATCTTCCTTTGATGCAGCATCAGCTAACGCACTGCCTGATCACTCCAAGTTTGATTGTGAGTTCAAGCTCACTGTGGATCTGATGCGTATATCTTCCCCCATTTACCCATTGACTATCTGGGAGGAAGAGGCGTTGATTGTGTGGGTGAAGGAGCAGTTAGCAAAAGGCGCGATTTTTCAGCGTAAATACCCAGTATGCTCCCCACTTCTCTTTTTGAGAAGGCTGATGGTACTCTACATCCATGCATAAACTATGGGAACCTCAACAACGTCATTTTACCAGATCTACATCCCATCCCTTTGGATTCTCAGATTGCGCGCTATGTGGAGAAGGCTAAGGTCTTTTCCAAGCTGGATTGCCTCGATGCGTTCAATCAGATTTGGATCAATAAGGGTCAAGAGTGGTTAACTGCATCCGTTTTAGAAAAGGGATTTTACAGTTTCAGGCCATGTCCTTTGGGCTTAAGAATGCCCCTGCTATCTTTCAATGCCGCATTGATGCAGCGTTGGAGGACTTGTTAGGGGTACGCGCGGTTGCCTACATGGATGATATCCTGGTGTTTTCCCTGATAATGAGTCCCATGCGGTACACCTTTGGCAAGTGGTGGAGAGGTTAAGGGCAGCCCGCCTTACGTTAAAGATCAGCAAGTGTGAATTTTTCAAGTCCCAGGTCACTTTTCTGGGCAACTTCATGTTTGACCAAGGCCACATGATAACTTCAGACAAGGAGAAGGCTATTCGTGAGTGGCCCACCCCCACCTCAGTCAAGGAATTGAGGAGTTTATTGGGGACGTGTACGTTCCTCAAGTAGTTCACGCCCAATCTTTCTGAGGTGGAGGCGCCCTTATATAAGGCTAGCAGAGCAAAGGTGCTTCAGTGGTACCCCGTTTTGGAGGATGCTTTTTAAGTAGTTAAGTGCACCCTGTTATCCACGTCTGTCCTTCACCATGTCGACCCTTCAAAAGAGTTTATTGTGCCTACTGATGCTTCCAACTTCGCCATAGCGGCTGCCTTGTTACAACTAGGCGAAGATGGTATAGAGCATCCAATGGGATATTTTTTAGGAAAATGTTTCTGTCTGAGTTGAACTACGCTGTTTATGACAAAGAGTTCTAACAGTGGTTGAGGCGCTGACATATTTACGTCACCACTTGCATGGCTCCTCCCAACCTTTCCATGTACGTACATATCAACGTGCCTTGCTGTACTATAGCACTCCTCATGTCCTAACCCCAGTACAGACCCGTTGGCATGAGACCCTTGCCCAATTTGCATTTTCTTATGCGTTCACCAAGGGCAAGTAGAATGGTTTAGTGGATGATTTGAGCCGCAACCCTGTTTTAGCTCCTGATCCAAAGGAGGTAGAGGTTCATAATACCCAGTTGATGATTCTGCTGGGTAAGATTTTATCTCAACTTCCTGCTTCCTCGGCCAACATGCCAGCTCTTGCACCTCTGGAAAATGCGGAGGAATACAGTATGTTCAGAAAGGTAGTCCTTTCTCAGCCACTATCAGCCAAATACACTATGGTACTTGCTAAGAGCTTAAAATCAGGAAGATTTATCCAGGGGTTATCACATAAAGGATGAGATTGTGTGGTTCCAGGGGCGCATATGGGTTCCTGCTGGACCACTTCGCCTAGAAATGATCCTGGACCATCATGATGGAATCCCAGTTGGTCATACTGGGAAAGCAAAAACCTTGGAGTTAATACGAGGCACCTACAATTTGAAGAGATTGCCTGCTCAGGTGGGACGGTATTGTAAAGAGTGATTGATCTGCAATCAAATAAAACCAAATCGTCAACCTTTAGCAGGCTTGCTGGTACCAGTCCAAAAGTCTGAAGGGCCCTGGAAAACCCTATTAGTGGATTTCATTGTGGAATTACCTATCTCTGATGGTTATGGTGCCATCATGGTGGTGGGACCATTTTACAAGATTCACCCACTTTAATCCCTGCAGAACGACAATAACCGTGGCTGAAATGGCTAGGCTCTTCGTCACTCATGTGTTTGCGCTTCATAAGGGTTCCCCAAGGAATTATCATTAACTGGGGACCCTAGTTTACCTCCGCCTTTTGAAAAGGGTTGTGTAAGGCTCTTAAGATTCGCCCCTGCCGTTCAAATGCCTATCACCCCCAATCAGATATGCAGACTGAACGAGTGAACCAGTGTTTGGAACAGTTCTTGCGGTGTTACACTGCCGCGAATCATTCAGATTGGGTTTCTCACCTTCCTATGTCCCAAAAAAGCTACAACAACACTTTGCATTATTCAATAGGTTGTTCCCTTTTTTCGCCAACCATGGTTCTAACCCCACCTTTACCATGGAGCCCAGTTGTTAATATAAAATTGAAGAAGTGGTAGACTTTGTCAAGACTATCAAAAAGTACATCAGGGTATTTTCACGAGTTTGGAGGCGGCAATGCAAGTGTATAAGGAGAACACTAATGGTAAGCGATGTGTGGGTCCAGCATACAAAGAAGGGATCTCATGAGGCTTGATGCTCATAAAATTCTTATTGAGCAGCCATTCAAAAAGCTGGGACCAAAGAGGATTGGCCCTTACCAAATGGTTAGAAAGGTGGGCCACGCCTCATACCAGTTGGATCTTCCCTCTTCATTTCAGATCTTCTCTGTCTTTCATGATATCAAATTAATGTTGTTCAAGGGCCCCCACCAGAGTCTCCTGAAGCTTATCTCATGGATGGGGCGCCAGAGTGGGAAGTGGAGAAAATAGTAGCCTCCCGCTGTGTTAAAAGAAGTCTTGAGCACCTGGTATACTGGAAGGGTTTTAATGCTGCAGAAAACAGCTGGGTACCAGAATGTGACTGTGTGCATGCCCAAGACCTGATTGAAGCTTTCCATAAGCGTTTCCCCCAGGCCTCTGGATCTCAACTAAAGTAAACCGTTGCCGCAATGAAGTTGTCCCCAGCCCACAAGAACTTTTCCCTGGCACAAGCCTCTGGAGGGGGTTGAGCCCCATCAGGAGGAGAGAGTAATGTCATGGTTGGAAAATGACATCATCCTTGTGACCAACGTTAGAGACAAAGATGCTTGCAGGGAGGCCAAGAAGTTGAAGTTAGCAGGCCTCCCTGACCACAAGCATACCATAGACCAACTCTGGGTGAAGGCTAAATATGACCAAGTTGGTCCTATGGGAGCAAGCAAAGTTCATCCCTGTATGAGAGTAGGGGCGTTAAAATGAACTAGCTTTATTATGACAGAAAACGGTTTACTTTAATTTTTGGGTGAACGGGGTTTTGAAACCTGTTAAGTTTTTGTACTTTCCAACTTGGGTCAGCCAATTTTACAATCAATCACCCAAGTTTGGTTGATTACCCAATATTACAATTTTCCCAATGGAAGCATGCACCTATTGGCACATCTCAGCTTAGAACCGCTTCCTTTATTGATTGTTAGCTTGAATTCCCTTGAATTTCTCATGTTGAGACCAATCTCCCTGTTAGCCGACTTCTCCTTTAAATAAAATCCCTTGTTTAGTACACCGTTTTAATTATGTTATCCTGGATATTCCTGTGTGCATACCTCTTCATGGAGGTCTCGTGCAACATTGACCATTTAATCTGTACAACAATAAATCTCTCCGCCAGTGCACCGCTTGGCCGCCTAGATTCCCTCCAACTTATAATGCATAATCCTCACCCCTCCATGCACCACAACGCTCCCTTTTGGTTAATTCTTCTATGGATAACCCTTTCCTCCCTAAGTTACTCTATCTCAAGCACCCTCTGTGGGGCTTTAGTAACTTTCATACTATTAGCAAGTTTCCTGGCGTTGGCCCTGTGCACCGTGCACCTCCAAGCTTGAAAAAGGAGAGTTATAGACACTCTCCTTACAAGTGATAGCTTCAAATCAACTGATATGCTTAAATTCCTACTGTTTTAACCTTGACATCTTTCTTAAATTTTGGCATGGCATATCCCACCAGTTATCATTCTTAGATCGCTTCTAGAATTTGCAGATGGAATTGGGCCACTTTTGATTGCCTTATTAACTGACTTTGAATTGAAAAGGTTCTTATTTGACATGTATATATATTTCTATATTTGTTTACACATAACTCTGAAACTACTGGACCAATTTGGATGATCTTCTTTTTAAAAAAAAAGATGCTCAAACTTAGGTCCCATTTTGTTTTTATAAGGATTGGTCCAATATCTGACCAGTAATTTGGTATGCACTAATATCCTTACCCATGCTTCGCTATGGTGTATATTGAATCTCAGATAATTAAATTTATAAATTTGGATTTTATATTATAGATAATCAATAACCACTCAGCAAGTCTTTTTGCCAATTGAAACAACCAAAGCCACCAGCCGCACAGATAAACCTAACTGAACTTATAAAGTCAACTATAAAACTTTTCTTTCCCATAACAATAACAATAGTTTATAGGATTTGATTCAAACAGCAATTATTGATAATTACACAGGAAAAATGGGAATAATCAACAAAAATCAACTAAGCTGGGAGAAAACCATAACAGGCAATGTACAAAACGGTGCACCAAAGGGCAAGAAACGCCCTGGAGGGAGACCAGGACCAATGCTGCCAATAAACCACAAACTGAGCCACCTCCCAAGTTTGTGGAGCTTACCATGAAACACAACCAGTACACGGAAATCCAGTACAGCCAACCCCTTTAGAAGGTAGAGAATGGGCTCTGACTCTACCTAGGGGTTGAGTCACCAACTCTGTGGGAGAAAGTGTGTGAGGCACAGGCCTCCCTCTTTACCTAAGCAGTGTACATGAACATGGAAATGGTCCACATGGCTGGGTCAATTTGGGCTTTGAGACCAAAGAAGACTCAGACACTGCCGAAAAAGTATGCGTTGAAGCTGCCCTCCCTGAGGGTAAACAAATTGTGTGCAACATGCGCACCAGATGGAACAAAGCAAACACTTTGTTCATCTCCTTCAACTTGCTCCCCACCAACCTCCTCTGTAAGCAAATTAAGGAGGAGCCCCAAGATGGACTTAAACACTATGTAGGTATCAAACATTATAATTACAAAGACTAAATTGATGCTGAACCTGTGCACAGGAAAGGCAATTGCTGTAATCCACCTGATCCCCAAGGTGGCCATGGATCTCACAAGAATCCCTCGCATAGCACAATTTCACCTCCCATATGGGAAAGTGTCAGAGCCATTCACGTCACATTGGAACGTGCACTGCCAATATGCAACCACTGCACCGCATTGGGTCACAAGGAACATGCATGCCCAGTGAAGGAGGGCATCATGGCCTCAGAATTCTGCAATGCTCCATAGAAAGAAATGACACAAAATTTGGCAAAATGATGGATGCCAACCACACCTTCCAATGGGAAGAGGATGGGCACTACCTCATCATAGACCCAGTAACATTAAATCACACAAAATGCTGCAGAAGGCCCTAAGCGGGAAGCATTCAAGGTGGCATCACTCGCAGCCTCCATCAACCTCAGCAAAATTCAGGAAGACATTGAGGAAATCAGCCGAGCCAACTAATCAGAACAGGCTTCCCAAGCTGAGGAAGACATTGAGGAAATTATCTGATTCATCCAATCAGAGCAGTACACCCAAAATGAAAATTTTCTTACAATGCAACTAAATTACCAAATGACATCAATCAAGCGAAATTAGAAGAACAACTTGTCTCCACTATGGGCGGAAAAGCGGGACCCAATTCTCCAAATTTGCACCTCAAATCCGCAGAAAAAATCAGCGCACCGCGCCAATCCACCAAGGGTCAAAAGTAGAAGAATATGCCATAAATTCTAAAAACCTCAATTCATGAGAAATTGACACAAGACATGGAATTGGATGATGCCACAGAATATACTGGCCCTATGACACGAAGCAGGGCCAGTAATAAGGGCGTTGGGTGGGCCAGGCGGCCTTTCAACTGCTCCTGAGGCGCCGTGGGCACCTCAGTGACAATAGGGACGCTAACATTGCGGGAGCCAGGGCTCATATGTCCCAAGCCAAAAAGCTGGAATTTCTGTGAAAACCTCTTGTAGACATCTTGGCCATCCAAGAAACCCACTGTCTACAAGGGGAAGAAGAATCCTGGTCAATCAGGGTCGCACCATCCCTATTGGTATGGATGACACACTGTGGGGTGGTCATCAGAAATAATAAAAAATAGATTACAAACTCCTCCTCATATCTGCACCACTGAATCCTGGTTGCAACAGTCATAAACCAAGAGGACACGATTTTGATAGCAAGCATCTATACACCATGCACTGCAGTCAAGAGGAAACAATTCCTCAAAACCATCTTAACAGTCTCCCTCCCACCTGATACCATTTTACTGGGTGACTTCAACTGCTGGGATAACTCCAGCACAGACCATTGTCCTAATACCAGGGGATAACCACCAGGGCACAAAGAGTTCCATGCAATGAAGGCATCCCTAGGCCTACATGATACCCTCCCCCAGGTCACCACTCCTTCCCAACATGACCCGCCCCAACAAACGTGAGGGAACGCTCATCTCAATGAGCTGCATCAACTACATCCTTTCACCGAAAACCCACCACTTGAACATTTCCAAATTTGCAACAAAAAAATCAATCTCTAACCACTGACTCATCTTGATGCAGCTCTCACCAACCCAAACTCCCACACAGGCGTTGACCTGGAGGAAGCTAAATCCAGAAAACATAAAACTATCCTAAATATCCAATTGGGTTGAACATGAGGCCACTAACCCAGAATTTACAACCCCATTCATTTTGGATCCCATCAAAACCTGGGCAAATTTAAAGCCAAACTAGTAAAAATCATCTCATCGCCTCGTGTAAGCACACCACTGACACAGCCACAATCAGGCGCACCTTGGTGGAGCTGGACCACCTCAAGCTCAACGCCCCAAAGTCTGGCTACAACCCCAACTGAGGAAAAAAATGGGTGGAAATATCAACCCGCCTAAACGCTCTCATTTCAAACACCAGCACAGAATCAAGGTGACAAGAAAAGGTAAGTTCATAAAAGAAGGCGTTACCTGCTTGATGTACTTCTTCCCCAAATTCCACTCCCTCAGCAACCAGCCCGCGTGCACACAGGTCCGTAAAGTTGATGGCACCATGGCAACAGACCCAACAGAGGTCAAAACGGAAGTCCACCGCTACTACACCAAACTATATCATGAAACGCCAACTGACCTCCAAAAAAATTAAAGATTTTTACACACTGCCAGAATACAAAGCACACCACTGGACTACAACCTCCTAAAAATAATAACAAAGGATAAACTCTGGGACACAGTCCACGGTGCACCTCGTAGGAAATGCCCAGGGCCTGATGGGATACCCTACGAATTTTATAAGAAATATTTCAAGCAAATCGCCCCCCTCCTCTTAGCATTATGAACCAATGCCTGCTGGAGACACGTCTCCTACCTGGCAGCCAGAACTTTTATGTCATAATCATGTACAAAAAGGGTGACAAATTGGACCTGGACGACTGGCGCCCAATCCCACTCTCTAATACTGATACAAAGCTACTTACAAAAATTTTAGCATCCAGATTAGGCACAATAGCCTCCAATATCCTATCACCCAATCAATTTGGGTTCATACTAGGGCGTTCAATCTGGACCAATATACACTCCATCGCCAACATATGTCAATCCAAAGCATCTGGAGCCCTGGTATTCCTAGACCAGGAGAAGGCATATGACCGCATTAGATGGCCATACCTGAAGGAATGCCTGAGCGCCTTCAAAATCTCACCCAGATTCATAAACTAAGGCGATGCTCCTTACAGAATCTTGCATCCATGGCTATATGCGGCCCTGGTTTTCTAACCAACAAGATCATACTACGCTGAGGGCTCAAACAAGGGGACCCCCTCAGCACGCTGCTGTACAACTTCAGCTTTGATCCACTCCTTTGCGTTGCTGACTCATGCCTTATGGGCATAACCGCACAAGGCCAGTCATCAGTCAAGATACTAGCCTTTTCGGATGACTGCATGACAGTTATAGCTAACAACAATGATGCCCGCCAACTGGAACACATACTAGAGAAAATTCCATTGTGAGCAACGCATTGCTCAATAAAAGGAAAATAGAATTAATCCTCTTAGGAAAGTACACCAATAACTGGGCTACAACACTCAAACCTCACAGCTCCCCACAGAGGAACAACCCCCTCATCCTCCCCTTTGCATCACCTCCTTCAACCAACCCTGTCCGCCACCTTGGGATATGGCTGGAGACAGGATGGTACGTCAATGAGACTATGAAAACAACCTACTACATTGGATGACCAACTGCATAGCCTCCCTTAACAGAACATCCTCAGGACTAACAGGGAGAGTAACAGTTGCCAACTCACTCATCCTCCCAATGCTGTGGTTTCCCGCACATGCAATATCCTTCTCACCTACCTTCATATCCTCAATCCGCGCACTTATCCAGGGATGGCTGTGGCCTGGGACCCAGCCACCTGTATGGGTGGAAACACTCTTTGGCCCACGTTCCAGTGAAGGCAAGGCCTAATGGATTTTGAGGTCCACGCCAACCAAATACTGGGCACCTGGATAAAGGAAGTCCTTTTCCCAGACCTCCTGCAATAACACTGGTCCAGAGCAGAGAGGTCCAACTTTGCACAGGCGCTAAAACTATCAAACCCACACAACCCATTCAGCCTGCTCACATATCTCGCAAAACACCCCGCCAGAATGGGCCCTCATGGAACTCCCCCACACTTAAAACACCTTCTCAGCACCATTTGACACAGGGGGTGGTCAGTCACACTCACAGGCACTAGTCAGGGAAGGGGCAGAACCATAGCCCACTTCACGCTAAGGTACCCAGAGGACAACCCCTAGAGGGACACACATGATGTGGCCCCAGACATAGCAAGAATTAACTACCTGGATGCTCTAGACATCCCATATGACCTCACAACGCAAAAGGCAATATGGAGGATAACACATCATCCGCTCCTCTAGCCAAGGGTAAGAGCTGACACCTGGCGCTGCCTCAGAAGAACTTACAGAACAGCAGATTGCTCCAACTCTCTCCATGTGGAGTGCGCAGTGTGTGGAGGGGATGGCACCCTACACCACCTCCTTGAAGCATGCTTCCCATCAATAGCCATATGGCGGGAAGTTTCGCGCCTGTTTAGGATCCAAAATAACAAGGAATTTTCTATCTCCAGGAGCCTCCTCGAGCTCCAGCTCAAATCCCCATTACCACCTACCCTCCTCTCCCTAATAGTAACCATCTCAATGTGGACAATCCACACCATTGCTTTGGATGCATTCAAGGGTACTGTGCCAACCATCCGTGGGATTATCAGTAGATTCCACATTCACCTACTGGAACACTTCCAACGCTGGATTTATGGATACATGAAGCTGAGGTAGTAAAGGCTCATAGAGTCATGGTTCCCAGAATGGTTTCTACACATGGATCCCTTCTTCCTTACCTGCTCCATAACAGGGGAAACCCCCTCATAGTAGCAACTCAACCCCCCCCCACACCTGGCGGTACCAGCTGGCAACAGGGTAGCTCATTTACCCTGGGATGCCAAATTCATTTCCACTTCGCCTTCCCCTATCCCCTTATGTATTTTGGTATTGCTCATCCCCTAGTCAGCTTACCTCAGTTAAATAAAAGTAGTAAATCAACTAATACATAATCACCCCTCAAATCTGCGTCCTTGTCATGTGTAGATGACATAATAGTGGGGATCAACCCCAAGGATAAGGCTGGGTGCCAGGAGGGTCTGAAGGTGAAGTTACAGGCCCTCTCTGACCTGAGGCATACCCTAGACCAACGCTGGGTATGGGCAAATTATGCCCAGATTGATACTAGTGGGGTGCCAAATGCCCAGTCCCTTATGTCGGCCCAGACAATGAAATGGACGATTTATGTAACAAACACTGACAGTTCAGTTCAGTTAGTTGAGGAATGGGGTTTTGAAACACGTTCCATTTACAAAATCACATGTTTGGGTCAAATTCAACTTCAATTGATTACATGAGTGAAGTTAGTTTTGGTGTATTCTACCAATCTGGATGGTAGTGTGTGCCTATTGGTGGGTCAGTGCTTGAGTCCAACTTATGCTAACCCCTTATTCCCCCATCAATGTTTAAATATGTTTTCCCTAACCACATTTCTTGTTGGTCGAATTCCCAATTAAAAATTTCCCCATTTTACCATTTTGATTTATGCTTTTTCTAATGATCCTGTGCGCAAACCTCTTCAAGGAGGTCTCACGCTCCATTAACCTTGCCATTTTAAACACAATATAATTCTCACCTCACGCACCATTGGTTTGCCCAGGTACCCACCAACCTGGGTGTTTACCCCTTCTCTCCATGTGCACCACGACACTTTTGGCTGGTTACTTCTCGCATTTCTTTGCTTGAGCTGTTATTGCTCCAGCCCCTCTGCTGGGCACTAGTAGCTGTAGTATTAACAGCTAGTTTTCTTGCACCGGCTCTGTGTACTGTGCACCACCACTCTGGAAACAGGAGAGTTATAGACACTCTCCTTACAGTCCTATAAATTCAACAAAAAGTCATCAACCACATGGCCTTACAAAATAAACCTATCAAATCAATCAAATAACACCAAACTGCTACCCAAAACATCTCTCTATATTTAAATTCATTATGTACATGACATGTCTTCCAAACTACTAAATCAACTTCCACTTAAATTGCCAAATGTATTAATTAGTGGACTAAGATTGAGCAGGTTATTTATATTTTAAAAAACTAACATTCAGATACCCATGCTTTGCTACGGTTATTAAATTTTATCAGATGATAGATTCAAAATGACATAGCCTATAGGCTGTTCCAGCGCTACTCTCAAGCCACTTGGACTAACAGCTTCACTGTTGCACTTATGGCTGATGAGCTGATTATCCTAACTTTACTTCATCTACTTAAAACCCTATTACTGATTTTATTTAGTTTCAGGTGAGAAGTTTGGTGAATTATTTAATAATATTTATCAATTATCACCCACTCACCCAAATAAATTATACCTATCAGAGTCAAAGGTTTCAGATGTCAGTCAGTCAGCCAATAAATATGTTTATTATATAGATAGTAAATTTTTTGGGGAAAAAAGAACCTTCTTTTAAAAAAGTTCTAAAAAGTTTGAAATAACCATTAAATAATGAATCCTCAATAAAACCCTTTTTGAAGTTGCAACCATATTTTGAAACTGACTCATAATACCCATTTATATTATATATACTCAGCACTGTATATTCTGAGTTGCTTATAGTTTACACATGGACCCAATATATAGCTTTAGTTTGTATTTGTGAGCAAAATTTTAAGTCAGGTTGGAAGATAACATCAACTTCAAAAATGGTTTTATTGAGGATTCATAATTTCTCAATTATTTCATACTTTTTAATGCTTTTTTTCAAAGGAGGTTCTTTTTTCCCAAAAAAAACTTTACCCCCAGTTCTTTTCCCCCAAAAAAATTAGTGCATTTTTAAAAGTGGCTCTTTTTCCTACTTTTGTTAAAATTACTATATCCATATATCCTTTTTGACCCCTTACTATTTCTCTATGAAAAAAACTCATTGTATATATTATATATGGTATCTTATAAACAAATATACTAATAATTTATTTTCTCTAATTTAGTTGATTTTATTGGTCAAGTTATACTAAATTTACTGATTGCCTTTACAATAAATTTTTATTAAGTTCAGTTAATTTTGTTGGTCATTGTATGCTGAATTTACTCTTCACCATCCAAAGTAATTCATTTTATCAAACCTGATTGCTTTTATTAGTCAATCAATAGTAAATTTACTGATTGCTATCTAAAAAAATTCATTTTATCAAATTTAGATGATTTTATTGGTCAAATTATGCAAAAATGATAGCCATCTATAATGATTTAAGCTCATCCCATTATGATCTCATACTGCCTGGATTTTGAACATACTTCCCATCCATAGGACATATATCATATCAAAAGTTGCTTCAAAGCTATCACTTCACCAATGCTGGAATCAATTTTATCCTGAGTTATATTAGTCCCACAATTATCCATCACTTCTGATCTATTTTAATTTACTTAATAAATTGAGGTCAGATACTGGACTAATACTTACAAAAGTAAAATGGGACCTAGGTTGGAGCATCCTCTTTTTTTGAAAAATATGATCAAATTGGTCCAGTATATTCAAAGTTATGAGCAAAAAACATAGAAAATTAATTCAAGTTTTACCTTATGGTAAAAAACTTAAGTTCATGATATATGCCTTATGGCTGAAAGTTATTAGATACTTTCTTAACATTTTATCTACTGTTATGATAGATATTATCATTGTGTTTTGGCATTTAACTTTTAAAAGAATAATACCTGAGATAGTTGGATTACATAAGTAATGGTTGGATTAGATTAACTAAAAGCTGTGTATGACAGCCAGCAAGTAGCCTTTAGTAGATTCAAGTTTATTTAATCAATATTGATTTAGGTAGCATTTTAGTTTTATTGGTTTAAAAAATAATATTATAAGTAAATCAATATAAATGAATGTTTATTTCAACACCTACTCATAGACTATCTACCAATATCAGATTAACTTGACACAAATATTCTAACATCGATGAATCCCCCCTTGGGTTGGGACCATCTATTACTAAAAATATTCTATAAAATATTTATAAATTTGTCAGTTGACTTATATTAGTCCAATATTTTAGTTATAATGTTAGTAGTTTTACTTAAAGTTTTTATCTAAATTTTTATTTGAGATAGGCTGACCTAGGGATGATACCACACCAATTAAGAGAATTGAAGAAATGGGAAAGGAGGATAAACCCCAGAAAACTCCATGTGCAGCATATCATAGGTCAGAAACTCCATGGACCGCCTTTGCTATCTGCTATCTCAGTTTGGGGCATTGATGCACAATGCAAACAAAGTCAAAATCTTCCACTACCCAAATTTCAACTACCAGGATCAAACTTGGAGAGGCATTGGTAGAGGGTCCATATTCTATCACTGGGATATCCTCCCCTTACTTATAATTTTTATATTAAATTGAATTTATCAGTCAATTATATGGTAAATATTCAGATATCTATATATATTACCTCATTTTATCTATTTGGTTGATTTTTTTGTTAATATATAGTAAATTTATTATTTGCCATCTACAATAATTCATTTTAGCTCTAGTTGATTTAATTGATCAATTTATACATTATTTACTGATTACAATCTGCAATAATTAATCTTAAAATAGTTGATTTTATTAGTCAACCTATGCAAAAACAATCCACACCCATAATAATTTAAACTCATCATGCTATGATGCCATAATTGAACATAGACCATGTTAGATTCTGGTGGCTGACCTAAAAATAAACCCTTTGACAACCAACAGATTGGAACAATTTATCCTCCTAATGCTTGAGATAATACTGTAATTCTAAACTTAAAGCCTATTGCAACTACACGGCTTGGCTGGCTATATCAACCTAAATTCAATCTGGATATTCTATCAAAAGCTTGGGCTGAATACACTCGCAGATTCAGGCTGATTGTTGCTGCACCAAAGCTCAGCAATTAGTCCCAACTAATTGTGACTAATATTACTAATTAGCATAGAAAATAGTTCAGAATTGACCTGAAGATAACGTCTACTAATCCCATGAACAAGTAGACATTAAAACATATCAAATTCCTGCCCTAGGGCGAAATTCATATGTTGATCTTCATAATTGGCATGATAGCACTTTCACGTGGACCACCCAAATGGGAGTACCTAGTGCTATTGAGAGGGCCAGTTGACATCCCAACAAGGGAGTCTTTTCCATCAGTTGTATGATGAAAACATAAATTGAGCTGGTCCTAAAATAATTACCCACCTATGGCAAATATTGTATGTTAGTCCACATAATTGACATGATAGCACTATCACATGGATTACCTGAATGGGAGTATCTAGTGCTATCAAGTTAGGCCTGCTGACGTCCTAATTAGGGGTGCATTATTTTTATTCAACTAAAGCCAAAATTTCACAGAAGATGTATTTAGTCAGCAACATGATGAAACTCAAATTGAAAAAATCCTAGAACAATTTTGCATGTTCTTATTTCGAACTTTGACCCTAAAATTCTCCCAATTTTGAGAGTATTTTGCCACCAATAAACCTAGCAATAGGTTTCAGTCATATCAGTTAAAGGGCTTGATTGAGGTGGAAAAATAATTTGTTGAGATTACGTGCTCAAACGTTGCCAGGAGATGCCCTAGAGGTATAAATACTGACGCCTGGCCTGATGTCTAATCATCAAATAATTTAGTTTTAATAAAAGATTTTTTTAATTATTATTCTTTCTGATTTTTATCTTAAGCATCTTTTGGAGAGTGTCAGCTTTCTGTATTCTTGTAATCCACAGCTTGTACCCTTGCATGCCTTGGGAGGAGTTCTCAAATATAAAGGGAAAATTAGCCAAATTAACCAGAAGAGTCAGGGCTATTTGAATACGCCTAGTGAGCTTCCAAACAGTCAAATTACCATAAGACACTGGCAAAATTGAGGATCATTTTGGTTGAACTTTGTCTTAATTAAGCGTGCAAGATTTTATTTATCAAGCGTTTGATCCGCAGAATTTAAAGCTGGTGCTCATTCAAAATTAGTGACACTCTCTGAAATGACCAACATAACCAGTTCCTGGCATATTCAGCCAGACGATATCTGTAAGGAAAGTGTCTATAACTCTCCTGTTCTCAATGTGGTAGTGTTTGGTGCACAGGGCCAACGCCAGGGAACTAGTCATTAGTACAAAAGTTACTAGAGCCCAGAAGAGGGTGCTTATGCAATAATAACTTAGAGAGGAAAAGGTTATCCATAGAAGAATTAGCTAAAAGGGAGCGTTGTGGTGCATGGAGTGGTAAGGTATAGGTGTTTTAGGCTGGAGGGAACCTGGGTGGCCCAACGGTGCACAGACGGATAGTTTGATCATAGTTAAAATTAAAAGGTTAATGTAGCATGAGACTTCTGTGAAGAGGTCCGCACACAGGATTGTCCAAGATAACATGAATATAAAAACGTTATACTAGCAAAGGGTTTTATTATAAGGGAAGTCAATTAATGGGAGAGATTGGTCTTGACATGAGAAGTTTTGGAATTTTAAAAACAATCAATTGAAGGAAGCAGGTCTAAGACAAGGTGCATCAATAGGTGCACGCTTCCATTGGGCAATACACTGTACTTGTCAAATGACCAAACTTGGGTAATTGATTGTAGAAACGGCTGACCTGAGCTAAGAAATTTCAAAACTGAATGGGTTTTGAGACCCCATTCACCTAAAAAATGATTTGAATAGTTTTTGTTTACCACAAAGCTAGTTCGTTTTAACGCCCCTGCTGTTTACAGGGCCAAACTTTACTTGCATCCTTAGGAACAACCTGGGCATACTTCGCCTTAACCCAGCGTTAATCTATGGTATGCTTGAGGTCAGGGAGGCCTGCCAGCTTCACCTATTTGGCTTCCCGACATGCTGCTTTGTCATAACGTTATCCCAATTATGATGTCATTTTCCAACCATGACATTACTCTCTCCTCCTGATGGGGCTCAACCCCTTCCAGGGGCTTACGTCAAGGAAAAGTTCTTGTGGGCTGGTGCCAACTTCATTGCGGCAACAGTTTGCATTGACTGAGATCCAGAGGCCTGGGGGAAACGCTTATGGAAAGCTTCAATAAGGTCTTGGGCATGCACACAGTCACATTCTGGTACCCAACTATTCTCCGCTGCATCAAATCCCTTCCAAGATACCAGGTACTCAAGACTTCTCTTTACTCTGCGGGAGGCTACTATTTTCTCCACTTCCCACTCTGGAACCCCATCCACGAGATAAGCTTCAGGAGTCTCTGGTGGGGGCCCTTGAACAACATTAATTTGATCTCATGAAAGACAGAGAAGATCTGAAATGAAGAGGGAAGATCCAACTGGTATTAGGCGTGGCCCACCTTTCTAACCATTTGGTAAGGGCCAATCCTCTTTGGTCCCAGCTTTTTGAATGGCTGCTCAATAGGAATTTTATGAGCATCAAGCCTCATGAGATCCCTTCTTTGTATGCTGGACCCACTCATCGCTTACCATTAGTGTTCTCCTTACAAACTTGCATTGCCGCCTCCAAACTCGTGGAAATACCCTGGTGTACTTTTTTGATAGTCTTGACAAAGTCCATCACTGCTTCAACTTTATGTCCACAACTGGGCTCCATGGTAAAGGTGGGGTTAAAACTATGGTTGGCGAAAAAGGGGTAACAACCAATCGAAGAATGCAAAGTGATGTTGCAGCTAAACTGAGCCATAGGAAGGTGAGAAACCCAATCTGAATGATCCAGGCAGTGTACACTTCAGGATTTGTCCCAAGAACTGGTTCACTCGTTCAGTCTGCCCATCTGATTGGAGGTGATAGGCAGTTGAATGGCAGTGGAGAATCTGAAGAGACTTATACAACTCTTCCCAAAAGATGGAGGTAAAGTGTGGTCCACAATCACAAATTATTCCTTGAGGGTCCCCATGAAGCGCAAACACATGAGTGACGAAGGGCCTAGCCATCTCAGCTGCGGTTGTTATTGTTCTTCAAGGAATAAAGCGGACAAACTTCATAAAATGGTCCACCACCACCATGATGGCATCATAACCACGAGAAACAAATAATTCCAAAATAAAATCCACCAATAGGGAAGTCCAGGGACTTTCATCCTTTTTAACTGGTACCAACAACCCCGCTAAAGGTTGACAATTTGGTTTCATTTGATTGCAGATCAGGCACTCTTTACAATACCGTCCCACCTGATCAGGTAAGCCTTTTCAATTGTAGGTGTGTCAAATTGACTCCAAGGTTTTTGATTTCCCAGGATGACCAACTGTGATTCCATCATGATGGTCAAGGATGATTTCCAGGCGAAAAGGTCCATCAGGAACCCATAGGTGCCCCTGAAACCACACCATCTCGTCCTTTACATGATAACCCCTGGTTAGATCCTCCTGATTCAGCGCGTTATTAGCAAGTACAATAGTATATTCGGCCAATAATGGCTAAGAAAGGACTACTTTTCTGAACATACTGTATTTCTCCGCATTTTCCAGAGATGCAAGCGCTGGCCTGTTGGCCATGGAAGAGGGAAGTTGAGATGTAATCTTACCAGGGGGAATCATCAGCTGGGTGTTGTGAACCTCTACCTCCTTTGGATTGGGAGCTAATGCAGGTTTGCGGCTCAAATCATCCACCAAACCATTCTCCTTACCCTTGGTGAACTCATAAGAAAATATAAATTGGGCAAGGGTCTCATGCCAACGGGTCTGCCGTGGAGTTAAGACATGAGGAGCGTGGTAGTACATTAAGTCAAGGTGATTTGTACGTACATGAAAAGGTTTGGAAGAGCCAAGCAAGTGTTGACATAAATAAGTCAGCGCCTCTACCACTGCTAAAACTCTTTGTCATAAACAGCATAGTTCAACTCAGGAAAAGACATTATCTTAGAAAAATATCCTACCAGATGCTCTATTCCATCTACACCCACTTGTAATAAGGCAGCTGCTATGGCGAAGTTGAAAGCATCAGTAGACACAATGAACTCCTTTGAAGGGTCAACATGGTGAAGGACGGACGTGGACAACAGGGTGCACTTTACTGCTTGGAAAGCATCCTCCAAAACGGGGGACCACTGAAGCACTTTTGCACCACTGGCCTTATACAAGGGCGCTGCCACCTCTGAAAGATTGGGCATGAACTTCTCAAGGAATGTACACATCCCTAAAAAACTTCTCAAATAAAGACTGAAGTGGGGGTGGGCCATTCAAGAATTTCCTTCTCCTTATCTGGAGTTGTCATATGTCCTTAATCAAACACGAAGTTGCCCATAAAAGTGACCTGGGACTTGAAAAATTTAACCTTACCTATTTCAGCGTAAGCTTGCTGACTGCCTTTATCCTCTCCACTACTTGCTGATCGTATACTTCATGGGACTCATGATTAGAGGAAAACACCAACATCATCCATGTAAGAAACCGCGCATACCCCCAACAAATCCCCCAAATCTGCATCAATATGGCATTTAAAGATAGCAGGGGCATTCTTAAGCCCAAAGGGCATGACCTGGAACTGGAAAATCCCTTTACTGGTATGAAATGCGGTTAACCACTCATGTCCATTCTTAATCTGATTTGATTGAACGCATTGAGGCAATCCAGCTTGGAAAAGACTTTAGCCTTCTCCTCATAGCATGCAATCTGAGAATCCAATGGGATGGGATGGAGATATTGTATTTTGACGTTGTTGAGATTCCCATAATCTAAGCAAGGGCATATAGTACCATCAGCCTTCTCAACAAAGAGAAGTGGGGAACACACAGGGGAGGTTCTCTGAAAAATAGCACCCTTGGCTAACTGCTCCTTAACCCACACATCTAAGGACTCTTCCTCTCGTACAGTCAATGAGTAAATGGGGGAAGATATATCCACCAGATCAACAGTGATATTGAACTTGCAATCAAACTCTGAATGATTTGGTAGTGTGTTAGCTGAAGCCACATCAAACGAAGATTCCAACCCCTCCAAACAGGAAGGTAGGGGATCCTCCACTGAGGGCTTCAACAACGAGGCAAGCCTGAAAGTATAAATATTGGGCCAGTGTGGCAAATCGCCCTGAAAATTGGCTTCAGCCAAAGGGACAACCAACTTGTGACCATTCTTCAAAGTTAGGGGTAGGGTATTACCTTTCAAGTCAGTCCTGACATCAAACTTTCGCCACCACTCTACACCCAAAATGATGGGGTACAAGAGGTTTTTGATAGCTTGGATGTGGTCAGACAAATGGTATTTGCCAAATTAATAATCCACTAAACTTAAAACTTTCAGTGTGGGAATACCTTGGGAAGCCCCTCCTCTAACCATACCACCTGGAAAGTAACTCAGCTCAGGGTAGTCATCTAGGTTTTGGTCCATAAAATTATCAGAGGCTCCAGTATCTACGAAAATAGTGGTGCTGAATTTCCCTTAAGGGGATGAAAGGGTAACAGTCATTAATAATAGCCCAAATGTTCTTTATTTAAAGCAGAAAACGTCAGCACTGCACCACCAAACTCTTCATCTGGCATTAACATGTCTCCCTAGTATGTCCTTGAATCATCAAATGAAGAGGAATAATTGGCCACTCTTACTACTGAGGCTACATATCCCACCATATCTTCCACAGTTGCATAAACATTTCATATTGTAAAGGTAGTTCCTTTTCAACCTCCTGAGTGCTGCAGATCATGGTAGAGGTCAAGCAAATGTTCTCTGGGGTAATTTGATACACATGAGTGGGTTCCATTTCTGAGCCATAAAAAGTAAATATGGTTTGGAGGTATATATGGTATTTCCATTATAAAACGCATTTTTAGATGTGAATGACCCTATTTCCTTTACTGCAATGGGTTGTCTGACGTTATCTAAGGCCATCACCCCCATGCCCACCTTTGAGGATTCTGCTGGCACTGTCCAAATGTGGTGCCAAAGTAAACCCCATTTATCTAGATCAATTTTATTATTTTTGGCGGAAAGTTAGTGAATCTCAAGTTCTGGACCACAAAGCATCTGTATCCACCAGGTATGAGCAAGAAGAGTGGGTACTTCACAGTTGGAGGTAGCAAAAATAACGCTGGATTCTCCAACCTTTGGGAAAAGAGGAAACAGTTGTGAGACCTATTACAGCTGATGCCAACAGCTGGAGCACACAATTTGTGCTTTATGAAAATCCCACACAGAAAAAATTCATGCATGTAAAAGAAAATGTTTGATTGACTAATGTAAGGAGAATGTCTATAACTCCTGTTCCCAACGTGGTAGTGCATGGTGCATAGGGCCAACGCCAGGGAACTAGTCATTAGTACAAAAGTTACTAGAACCCAGCAGATGGTGCTTAAGCAATCTTAACTTATGTTGAGGAGGGTTATCATTTGAGGGAATAACCAAACAGGAGCAACGCGGTGCACTGAGTGGTAAGGTATAGGCGTCCTAGGTTGGAGGGAACCTGGGCGGCCTAACGGTGCACAGACGGATAGTTTTATCATAGTTAAAATCAAAAGGTTAATGTAGCGTGAGACCTCTGTGAAGAGGTCCACACACAGGATTGTCCAAGATAACATGAATATAAAAACGGTATACTAGCAAAGGGGTTTATTATAAGGGAAGTCAATTAATGGGAGAGATTGGTCTTGATATGAGAAATTTAAGGAATTTTAGAAAAACAATCAATTGAAGGAAGTGGGTCTAAGCCAAGACGCACCAATAGGTACATGCTTCCATCTGGCAATATATTGTACTTTGTAATTAACCAAATTTGGGTAATTGATTGTAGAAGAAGCTGATCCAAACTGGAAATTCAAAACTGAACGGGTTTTGAGACCCCATTCACCTAAAAAAGTGAAGTGAACAGTTTTTGTTTACCACAAAGCTTGTCATGTGCACATGACATAATAGTGGGGACCAACCCCAAAGACAAGGCTGGGCGCCAGGAGGCCCAGAAGGTGAAGCTGCAGGCCCTTCCTGACTTGAGGCACACCCTGGACCAACGCTGGTTTTGGGCAAAATATGCCCAGGTTGGGACTAGTGGTGTGCCAAACGCACAGCCCCTGACGTCGAGCCAGGCATTAAAATGAATGATATACCAAATGAACGCGGATGGTTTGATTTGGTTTGTCAAGAAGCGGGGTTTCATAAACCATTTCATTTTTAAAATAACGCGCTTGGGTTGAATCCAACTTCAATCAATCACTCAAGTGAAGTCAGTTTCAGAATATTAAACCAACTCAGATGGCAGTGTCACCCTATTGGTGAGTCAGTGTTTGGGCCCACTGCAGCATAACCCCCATTTCCTTGATCAAGCTTAAATTCATTTTTCCCAACCAACGTTCCTTGTTGGTCAACTTCCCCAATAAATCTTTTCCTGTTTACGTTATTTTTTAAATTATTTTAAAATATTCTGAACACTCCTGTGCGCAACCTCTTTAAGGAGGTCTCGCGCTCCATTACCCTTGCCATTGCAAGAACCGTGCAGCTCTCCCCTTGTGCACCATTTGTTTGCACAGGTTCCCTCCAACCTGGGTCGCTTAGCCCCATTCAATATGTGCACCACACCACTTCTATAGGAGATGTTATTATGAAATTCATAATCTTATGCCTGAGTTATTATTACTCCAGCACCCTCTGCTGGGCTCTAACCACTTTGGCACTAATGGCTAGTTTCCTGATGTTGGCCTGGTGCACCACACACTGCCATGCCGGGAACAGGAGAGTTATAGACACTCTCCTTACAAAGCTAGTTATTTTTAACGCCCCTGCTGTTTACAGGGCCAAACTTCACTTGCATCTTTAGGAACAACCTGGGCATACTTTGCCTTAACCCAGCGCTGATCTATGGCATGCTTGAGGTCAGGGAGGTTTGCCAACTTCACCTTCTTAGCCTCCTGACATGCTGCTTTGGCTTTAACGTTGGTCCCAATCATGATGTCATTTTCCAACTATGACAAGATTGTGACAATTAGATGGTTACTAGGTCTGGTGCGGTTACCTATACTACCTGGATCTTATTGCAGTGGGGGAGCTCATGTGGATACAACAAGCCTGATTAACAGTACATCTGAAAGCACAGAACGTCTCACCATACATGCCATTTTGGGCTGAAGAAAATACCTGGACTTAAATTTGAAGCACAACAACTTTCAAAAAATTATGTTTGGACTGAGCTGGATACTGTGAACAAAAACATTGAAGACCTAATCAGCCTTAACAATGTTGTTATAATGGCTGATTTGCATACCTTGACTAGCTTGAAGAAAACAACACATGTTAACAGAGATGTTAGGTCTAATTTTATATACAACTGTGTCTACTTAAAGGTTATGAAAAGGTTCAAGATCTTGGCCAATTAAAAAACATATAAAATATTAGCATTACAAATATGAAATAAAATATAGTAAATAAAAAAGAAAAGAAAAAAAAAATAAAAATAAAAATAATTAAAATAATAATAAAAAGTATATAAATTAAAATAACAAAAAAATATCACACCTAATTAATAATTTATTTTGCACTTGAGGATGTGGAGAGGATCCAACTCCAGACTCATTGGCAGTTCAGGGTGAAATTAACAAATAGAGGATCCAACTCTAGACTTGTCAGCAGTTTGGGCCAAAATTAACAAATGATGAAGATCAATGAAGGCTAATCGGGAATCTTAGGGCTTATGTTTGAGTTAAGTGGGGGAATGTTAGATTCTGGTGGTTGATCCAAAAACAAACCCTTCAGCAACCAACAAATTGGGCCAATCATACTCCTAATGCTTGAGCTAATACTATAATTCTCAACTTAAAGCCTATTGCAACTACATGGCTTGGGCTGACTATATCAACATCAATTCAATCTAAATATTCTATCAAAAGCTTGGGCCAAATACACTTGCAGATTCAGGCCAATTGTTGCTGCATCAAAGCTTGGCAATTAGTCACAACTAATTGGGATCATTATTAATTAGCATAAGAAATTGTTTGGGGATTGACCTAAGATAATGTCTACTAATCCCATGGACAAATAGATGTGAAATATAATCAATTTCCTGCCCTAGGGAAAAATCATATGTTGATCTCTATAATTGGCATGATAGCACTTGCACATGGACCGCCTGAATGGGAGTACCTAGTGCTTACTGAGAGGGCCAGTTGGCATCTTGACTAGGGAGTCTTTTCCATCAGCTGTATGAGAAAACATAAATTGAACTGGTTCTAAAATAATTTCCCGCCTATGGCAAATGTTTATATCAAACCTTATAATTGGCATGATAGCACTTGCACATGGACCACCTAAATGGGAGTGCCTAGTGCTATTAAGAGAGGACTGTCAATGTCCCAATTAGGGGTGCATCATTTTCTTCAATTGACGCCAAAATTTCACAGAAGATGTATTTCATCACAAGTATGACAAAACTCAAATTGATAGAATCCTAGGATAATTTTGCACATTCTTATTACAATTTTTGTCCCAAAAATCCTTTCAATTTTGAAAGTATTTTGCCACCAATAAACCTAGCAATAGGTCTCATTCATATCAGTTTAATGGCTGAACTGAGGCGGAAAATAATCTGTTGAGATTGTGTGCTAAAATGTTACCATGAGATGCCCTAGAGGTATAAATACCAGCTGGCCTAATGAATAATCATATAATTTAGTCATAATAAAAGATTTTTTTATTTATTATTTTTTCTGGTTTTTATCTTAAGTCTCTTTTGGAGAGTGTTGGCAAGCTGGACTCTTGGAATCCACAGCTTTTACCCTTGCCTGCCTTGGGAGAAGTTCTAAATATGAAGGGAAAATTGGGCCCAAAATTGACCAGAAGAGTCAGGGCTATTAAAATATGCCTAGTGAGCTTCCAAATGGTCAAAATATCATAAGAGACTGGCAAAATTGAGAATTATTTGGCTGATCTTCATCCCAATTAAGCATGTAGGATTTATTTATCAATCCAGTGATCTGTGGAATAGAACACCCCCAGCCATAGAACATATATCATTTCAGGGAACATACATACAGGTTGAATTGAGAACCTTCTCCTTTTTCAAAGTCAGTTAAAAATAGACTGGATGCGATGAATTTCAGTTTTATTGCTAATAAATCACCGGATAAACTTAATTCTGGCCTTAAAGATGTGAAAATTTTAAATTAACTTTTGGCATGATAATGTCCTATGACTGGGGGTATATTTAAAATCCTGGTAAGTATGAGATCATAGTGTGACAAGCATAAATTATTATAGATACCTAGCATTTTTGTATAATCTGAACACTAAAATAACTCAAAATATGATAAAATGAATTATTGTAGATGGTGATCACTAACTTTTAGCATATATTGACCAATAAAATCAACTAGATTCATCAAAATAAAACATTGTGTAACAAACTGAGTTCATAATTGTTACATTTCTACTTGGGTTCAGAATTTCCAAATCTAATCATATTTGTTTAAATAAAAGATTTTATTTTGGTTGGTTTTGGGCCTGGGTTTTGACTTACCCAAAATTCTAGGCTTGTATGAGCCCAATCAATGATTCAGGTGAGGCCCCAAAGGGCAGACATAATAAAATAGAAAATGGTAAATGTTTTAAAAATGTTTTCATTTTTCAAAATTCACACTTTTTTTAGAATTTTTAATGGAATATTGTATTGTCATCAGAGATACATAAATGTGCCAAATTTCAAAGCTTTAGCTAGCCTGAAAGGTAAACTTGAAACTTTCAAATCAACTAAATATCAAACTGCTCATCTGTAACTATATACCAACTACCATATAAAATATATAGGATTTTCTTTTGATAAATATAAAACTTTATTTTAAACATAAAAATAAAATCTTTTGGTGCATTATTGTATTGTCATCAAAGACCAACATCTGTAAAAAGTTTTAGAATTTTTTATCAGAATGAAGTGTCTAAAATAGAGCTTGTAATATTTGATTACAGGCAGATGTGACAGTGAGTTAAAGAAAAGTGTGTAAAAAGGTATGCCCGCCAATTCTGAAGCTCACTTCAGAATCTTGTCCCTAACTTTCTCCCCTGGGGAGCATTCTCAGTTGCTCTCTAGACATGCTCTGTTCAGTGGTCCCTTTTTATCTCCTGAATGAAAAATAAAGGTTTCAGGGTTTGCTTACCTTGCTTACCTTATGGTCTTTTTGAGCATCTGGATTTGAGGAGTTTTCATGTGGTTGGGTTAAGATTAGCCATAAATAAGTTTTGCATAACCAACTTGATGTGGGGATATTTTGGCACTGTCAGTGCACCAAACCTGTCCCCTACTTGACGTTGGTCTTCTTTAATGCTGTTGGTGCATCAAAGCATCATTTATTTTATGTCAGTCAGAACTTGGATTTTCTGACTGTTGCACATTGTAGATGGCAATCAGTAATTTAGCATAGATTGGCCAATAAAATCAGCTAAATTTAATAAAATGAATTATTGGTATATGTTTATAAGGTACTATATATTATATATACAATATTTTTTATTTTTATATAGAAATAGTGAGGTTTCAAAAAATATATAAAGATAGTGATTTTATAATAAAATTGAGAAAAAATAAACACTAATAAAAATACACTTGTTTTTGGGAAAAAAGATTTACCTTTATTTTTTTGAGAAAAAGATTTTTCTTCAAAAAAGTAGGAAAAAAGAACCTCCTTTAAAAAAAGTGCTAGAAAGTATGAAATAATTGAGAAATTATGAATATTCAATAAAACCCTTTTTGAAGTTGACACCATATTCCAACCTGACTTATAGATCTGTGCTCACAAATAAAAATTAGATCTCATGTTGTATTAGATCCAAGTATAAACTATAAGTAACTTTGAATATACAGTGCTGAGTATATATTATACAAACAGGTATTACAATTCAGTTTAAAAAATGGTGCTGACTTCAAAAGGAGTTTTATTGAGTATTTACATTTTCTTGATTATTTCATACTTTTTAGTGCCTTTTTAATAGAGGTTCTTTTTTTCCAAAAAATGTCCCTATTCCTGTTAGTAGGTCTCTGCTCCAAGTTGACCTGTTTTAATATAAAATAAACTAAACTTGAGATTTATATATTAATATTCTGCCCAATGAAGCTTGAATTTTGGTGAATTATATTGCTTTTGAACCTTTGATGTGGAGCACTTTAAATATAGAAATTATGTTTTTACTTTTCTAAATTGATCACTATAAAATTTATATTTTATCAAAAAGCCTAACCTAAAGATTATACATAAGTTTTTTTAGAAATAATGTTTTAACCGCTTATATACCTAAAAGTTAAATGAAGTTTAGAATCAACTTTTTTAGCATTAGTGGTGCCCAACCCAAAAAGGGGAGCCGTCACACATCAGCGACAGCTTTTTTGACTTTGAGATATGCTGTTTTAAAGGTTCTTACATAAAGATATGTATCAAGCTTTAAACTGTAACAATAAAAATGTTATGATAAAATAACTATTTAAATTAATTTGGGCACGTCATAACTAAAACTAAAATATTAATTATTCTGGAAATTTTAAACAGCTTCTTTATTCTCTCTTATTCATATTACTTTAAAAATATGAGTTGCAATTAGTTGGTTATTAAGTAGTATCTATTAATAAAAGCAAGTGTGTGTATGAGTGTGTGCGTGATGCCCAGCCAAAACTACAGCATTTAGAGCTTTGAAAATTTAGATATAGGTGGATGGGGGGTCCGTATGCACCTCGAAGCCGGATTTTTAATTTTTATAATAAAACTAGCCGATTTACCCTTGCTTCGATACGGTGTCTATAGATTCTCTGATATTCAAATTTCTATAATTTAGATTTTATATTATAGATAAACAATAACCACTCAGCCAAATTTAATTGCCCAATCGAATCAATAAAAACCACTAACCACTCAATTAACCTAACTGAACTTATCAAATCAACTAATAACTAATCACCCTTAAGACTAAACTGTGTCCTATCGATTCGACTAAAAGCCATCAACCACTCAGCCAAACAAAATAAACCTATCGAATCAATCAAATAACACCAAACTGCTACCCGAAACATTTCTATATTTAAAATCATAGTGTAAGTGACATATCTTCCAAACTACTAAATCAACTTCTACTTAAGTTGCCATAAGTATTTTATTAAGTAGGTGACCAAATTAAGCAGGTTTTTTTAAAACTATATGAAACTAACATCAAGATTCCCGTGCTTCGCTATAGTGTTTAAACTATCAGATAATCCATATTGATAAATCACCAAACCGCTTAGCTAAAACCTTTGAACATCCAGGGTTGGGACCATCTAGTACTAAAAAAAACCTTTGAACATACCAAATCAACTAATCACCAACTGCCTCGCAAAACTAAACTTAAAATCGAAACCAAAACCACCAACCACTTACCAAAACCAACCAACTTATTGAATCGACCAATCACTAACTGCTTTATTTATTAAATCCCTTAAGCTTATTAATCAACCCAAATCCACCAACCGCTTGACAAAACCATTTAAACTAACGAACCAACCGATTATCAAACTTTGCCGTAACAATATACCGATTTCCGATAAAAACATATAAGATTTTCACTTCTTACATATAAAACTTTTTGTTTTATTATAAAAATTAAAAATCTGGCTTCGTGGTGTACACGGACCCCCTCCCATCCACTTATATCCAAATTTTCAAAGCTCTACATGCTGTAGTTTTGGCTGGGCATCGAGTACACGCACACACATGCACACTTGCTTTTATTTTAAATTTAAATTTTATTCGAGGTGGGTCGACCTGAGGACGATACCGCACCGATTAGGAAAGTGAAGAAAATGGGAAAGGAGGATAAAACCCGGAAAACCTCCATGCGCGGCGTATGATAGGCCAGGAACTCCATGGACCGCCTTTACTATTCGCTATCTCGGTTCGGGGCATTGGTGCACAAAACCAACACGGTCAAAATCGTCCCCTACCCAAAGTCCATTACCGGGATCGAACTCGGGAGGCAGTGGTAGAGGGTCCATACTCTACCACTGGGGTATCCTCCCTCACACTTGCTTTTATTAATATAGATAAACTGTGAAACCAACTTCTTAATTTGTATAGCTGCTTTATAGAGTTTATAAGGTATGATGCATCATGAGCTGAGATTTAAATAATTTGAGAACCTGATAATATGCATTTATTAATTTGTTATATCATAAATTATTAAGAATAACCATGCCTATCTATACTAGCTTGAAGGATAAGGATATATCTAATATAATTGATTAACATTGAGGATGTATTTTTGATCCACATAAATATAAAGACTGATATTAGTTTAATATTCTTAAAGCCCTTAGAGCCAATTATTGATAATAGATTTGAATTCTAAACTTACAAGCAGAATAATTTGAAACTTGCATCGAATAATCTGATATAATTCATCAGATGTAGCACTGCCATACAAGTCAAAGTCAATTGGTTTAGGACCTTAGCTGATTTTGGTCATGGTAGGGTATATAAACCATATTGTGACTAATCTTCTACTCATCAAATCCAGAAGAAAAGTAATTTCAGACTGAACATTGAAGTTGTTACCAGGGCAATATTAAATATGCCCCTAAGAGTATGCTTAAGTAAAAGAAAAGCCTATGTCACAAAATTTGGGTGGCTTAAGGAGGAGAGTGATCTGCCTAAGCTTACCAACTGAAGGTTGGTTTGAGTCCCAGCACACATCAAAAGCAAAAGTGGAACTTCACTTGAATTTAACTTTTTTCTCAATTATATTGTAACTACGCTGGTCTACTTTATTTATTCGAGGTAGGAGGACCATGGGACCAACACAATCGAAAACATTGTTGTTCAACTTTAATTATACTATTGTAGTTTGTTTATCTTATAAAGAAAACTCCTTGTGAAAGGATTAATCATAACTAGAAGCTCAACAGTTTACCAGAGTGTCGTTCCTCATGTATCAAGCATTTATCTTTTTAGTCCCATAGGATCCCAACCTGGTATAGCAAGCATATGAATTGGTAATTGATTTTATTTTTTTGACTTTTCTAAAGAATATTGAACCTATTATACTTCAACTCACCTCCCCCATTTCCATCTGGTATATAGACAAACAAAATTATATTTGAGTTTAAGGAAAACTCAAATGAAATCTGGGAATCATTGCTCTTTAGTAAAGTCAAAAAGTTAAATTAATTATTATTGTAATATAAAAAACTTTTATTATATATATAATTATTTATTTATTTATTTATTTATTTGATTTTAGAAACCTGTTATATTTTTAAGAAGAATTTATTATTCTATTAAAGTGAAGCTTAATAATGGTATTTAACTTCAGTGCATAATAATAAAGAAATCAATGTGTGGACTTATTACTCTTTACTTTAGTTCAACTAATATAATTTCTTATTGAATATTTGATATTTATTCAAGGTGATCCAAATTTTATACTAGATATTAAATATTTTAATGAAGCATTGCAGCTTAATTGTATTTTTAACATGTACATTCTTATAGCAGTATATATTACATATAAAAAAGAATCAAAATATTTTAAGTGCAAAAATATTCTTTTGTATTCAGCCAGAAGTTTGAGAATGGTTGATTATTTTTGTTACTAAAGAAACTCACTTGCAGTTTTGCTGGCATATATTCTCCCTATAACTTATTAGTTAGCTTAAGCTTTTTGTATTATGGATGTACAAAAACTTTCATGGTTACTATGGATAAATTATATATTTCCAAATGAATAATATATAGTTTTTATTATAACATACTTATTATAATCACTATTATATCAATTGAGATAAACCTTTATCAAAAAAGTAATCTTTCTATTAAATAAAAACTTTAAGAATCTTTATTTATATGAAAAATAAAAGAAAACCAGAGAGAAAATATTACTATTATATATATTTATTAGTTATATAACTACTTAAAAACCAATTAAAGATCTATTATTACTAAATAAGATATAATTTATAGTTACATTTACATTTTTTTAAATTACTGAGATTAGAACAAGTATACATTAAAAAATTGCATACAGCTAGAATCAAACTAATAAACAAACTGAATGATATAAGATACAACTATGATAATGAAGCATATATTAGGATGCATGGCGGCTCCCCTTTTGGGTTGGGCACCACTAGTGCTAAAAAATGAAGCTTATATTGGATAAAAAACTTTCCAACCAATCAATAGAGAGAGTGCATGTTAGCCATAGTATTAGTTAAAATTTAGCTTTTATCTTAAAATAAGATATTACACAATGTCACTTTTTTACAATTTTAGGTAGAAAACTTTAAAGATTTTTATATATATTAGACTAAAGCCTTTCCCAAAAATCTATCAGCAAAATGGTTAAATTAAATCTTTATCAAATAAAAAAGGGATAAATAGCCAAAAGTGGACATAGATTGCTCTTTGTCTAGTATTGATGGATTATATTTTGAAAAACTATGCCTATATAGAGTTTAGGTAGATTATAGTTTAATTTTTCAAAATAACTAAAATTATATTGAGTCACCAAAATGTTCCAATAAATCATAGATATGGAGAATCATATACTTTATCTGATTTTATTTTGTACTTTGGACTTCAGATGCAGTATTGTATCATGATTAACTCAAAAACAATACCATATTTGTATAATGTAAGCCATTATAAAGCTCAAATGTACATATTTTTAAGTAAAGTAAATAGTTGATATATACATAGTGTTAATTCAAACTTACCAAAAACCATTCTAATAATGAGAAATACATGTATTCTTAGTAAATACAAACTTATAAGCTTGAACTGCTGAAGTTGTTATAGCACTATATAAATACCTGATGATAATTATAAACAACTATAATGCTAGAACACCATTAAGTTACATTATGCTATATGTAATGTAGCTTGGCATTATTATGTTAATAAATATATTAGAAATAATCTTTATATTTAATTCATAAGCTTGCAAAATCAAAATGTGCATGGGCATCAAGATGCTTATATAAATTGATAACATAAATGGAAGCTTTCAAGGAAGCAACTAATAAAATTAAGGCTAGGCTATTAAATTGGGTGTGTCAGGACCCAGTGTTAGTTTAAAAAATTGTGAGCGCAGTTATTTTAATGAGACTAAGATGGGGGATTATAGAATTTCTAAGGAAAATGACAGTTCAAAAATGTACCAAAGGCCCTGTCAGGCAAACAGCAAGATAGAATTAGGCTGGCCTGCCAGCCTAAGTGCCAGAGCACCCAAATGGCAAACCAGAATGCCAAAGGCACAGCTGTTGGTACAATGGATATCTAACTGGAAAGGAGTTTTGCCAATAACTGCCAGTGAGACAGCATCTCATGAAGGCACATAATAGAATACCAGATGAATACAGCTGTTAACCCCAAGGGGTGTGTGAGTGTCAGTAGAAAAGGCAGTTTAATTTTCAACATAAAAACTAAATTTTGGATAAGGTTTTTTAATGGAAAATAAAGAAAGAAAAATTGACTAACAATTTTCTCAGTGCAATGCAACTGATTAAATAGTGGTCAATTGATGAGGAAACAAGCTGGGATTGGGTCCCTCAAATTCAACCTAACTGGTGAATTATTCAGGAATGAGGGCATATATGCTCACTGGGAACTGACATCAAAGAATTCGCCACAGGCCAAGTCTCTGTCAGTTTGACCTCAAACGCCTAAACCAAGGCTTGACTGCATTTCTGGAAGTTGGTGTGACGGCGTCTGGCCCAACGAGCAACAGGAATCCTCCAAGGCCACCCCATGTAGGGGTGGTCCCTATTGGTTTAGAATGTGTTTAGATGCCCATCCCACCCGTGCCCAGTTGCTGGGCCATTCATTTGGTCAAAAGCATTGCATCAGCTGCAATGCCCAATTTGCTGGAAGGGAGCTTTAACTATTGTTGATGGTGTCCGATGCTGCTACCTGCACATTGGGAATCATCATTGATGATTTTATGAGGGAGTTAATTTTTGACAATTGTGGTGTTGGCTGAATCAAAACTATCAGCGATTCTGGCCAATGAATCAAAATTCATTCCTTTTTGACTATATGGGATCCAATTATTGGGCTTTTTACCACTTGATTTTGGACCAATAGATTTCATTTTGGCGATCTTGGTGTAAATTTACCTGATTAGATGTACTAGTTCTACTGAGGTGAGTGTGGGCACCGGGAGAGGGATCTGAAGTGGGAGGGCTGTTATCCAGCGCTCATCCACCATGTGGGCGAGGTCGCCCTGGGTAATGAGGGGTAAAGCCACCCTCTTTGATAACTTCTTACTTGGGAACAGTAAAAGAGCCTGATCAACGCACAGAGGATGTTCCCCAGGACTTACAGGCCCCCACAACAAGCCAAATGTAAGGTTCTGGACCTTAGCTATTAATCTGGATAGGACCTTACACCCATTTAGAACAAAAAAGGGCGCTAATGCTAAGGCTCTGCTTCTTTCCAAGAAAAGTGACCTAAGACATACCTTGGATGAAAGATAGGTGGCAGATGTTCCCCATGTTTACCCTTCCCACCCCACATCTTACTCTCAATCCCAAAACCATCATTATCACTGAATCAGAAGAGTATTGCATAATGAAAATCAAACATCTCTTTTCAGGTTTTTAGTTATATTAAAGGTTTATGATATAAAGAAAAATTTCTCTTTTGTCCAACAGCTTAATCTGGATCATTATTGGTGATAAAGGATATACCTGAAGTGCCCAGATGAAAAAATTGCAAGTTTAAATATAAAAATGGTTTCATGAAATAGATAACAATGGACTTTAAACGCATTAACAGATACTGCAGATGCTAAGGCATAATTGGACAATTGAAAACCAGTTTGGATGGTTGAAAATTAAAAGTCTAAAATTGTTCCAGAAATGAATTGTTAAAAATAACGCACCCCATTTTTAAGCATTTGATTTTACTAAATCATTATACCACCTCATAAGTATATTACACAACAAACTGAAACTTATAGGTTTTTATATTAATCTGTTTCTTAAGTTTATAATATATAATCCATATCCCAGATCTTTTATTTACAAAATAAACCCTAAAAGTTCCTCTCACTAAAGTTAGCCCATTGAGGCCAATAAAGGGGCCAGATTCATTTCTGCTGGATAATGGTTAAATCTCTAGTATTTCACACTCTTGTGTCCACTAGTATAGGCTTTCAGGAAGCACAAGGATCAACTCCAGCTTACCAAACACCTTATTTAGAACCATTTATTTATACATCCACTAAAATGCTTATTACTATGAACATGATAAGTACGTTTCCAACATTGAGTACTATGATGAGGATACTATCATGGAAGTACATGTTGAACCAGAGGAGTATTATGAGCGGCAAGAAAATTATTACTTTGCCGCCAAAATCAAACTTTTAAACTCAATAACACCTTAAAGATAAAAACCTTTTCTTTTGTTAAAGATACCCTTAACTGGGACAAGTTCCAATACCACCAGTTGTGAAACATT
>JAKSZP010008510.1:0-49220 GCA_022478985.1 Massospora cicadina | reverse complement strand
CCATTGATTGTCTTGAATACTTGTCCATCCATAGTCTTGGTGTTTTCCATCACTTATCAAAGCGCACCTTGGATTTCTTGAGGCTCGTCCTCTATTCTTCCTTTGACCATTCTCTGGAATAGCTCATCCACCTGCAGGTATACCAACTGGACCATTGGTGACCGTGATAAAATATCCGCGTTCTGATGAGAAGCCCCTGCTTGGTGGACTATCTCATAATATAAGCCTGAAGCTTAAGTGCCCATTGGCCAGTCGTCCTTCTGGTTCTCTTAGATTGTGAAGCCAACTCAGCAAAGATTGGTCCGTCACCACCTTAGAGTGTGTTCTGTGGACATACACCCAAAGCTGCTTACATGCGTAAATGACCACAAGACATTCCCGCTCAGTCATGGTGTAGTTCCTCTCAGCAGCTGAGAGTGTCCGGCTCACATACGCCACCAGATTCTCGTCCCCAAGTTCATCTACTTGGCTCAATATGGCACTGATCACCGTCATAAAAGCATCAGTTTGAATGATAAACTCCCAATTGAAATTCAGATATTTCAGAATCAGCGAATGTATCAAATACTGGCGTAGCTCATCAAAGTAGTCCTGGGCCTCTTCAATCCATATGAATCCTTTTTCAGATCCTTTTATAAATGAAAGAAAGGCTCAGCCATTCGAGCAAATCCTTAATAATCTTCTGTAGTATCTGACCATCCCAAGGAATACTTGGATGTCTCGGACACTTTTCAGCACAGCCATGCGCTCTATAGCTGCTATCTTCTGGGTTTGTGGCTGCAATCCAATTGAGTTGATCACAAATCCCAGGTATTTCAACTCTTTCTTGAAGAAGTGGCACTTCCTTGGCTTGATCTTCAGGTTAGCCGCGGACAGTCTCTTAAAACTTCTTCCAAGTGATGGAGGTGTTCAGTAAACGTTCTACTGAACACATTGATATCGTCCAAGTACACCGGGATGCATGACAACTTCAAGTCGCTCAGTATAGCGTCCATGGCCCTCTGGAACGTCCCAGGCGCATTGCAAAGACCCGGGGGCATCCTTATCAGCTGGTATAACCCCTGCGCAGTAGTAATTGCACATTTTCTTCGTCTTCTTCTAGCAAGTTTATCTACCAGTATCCCAAGATTAGATACATCGTGGAGAAATACTTCACTTCTCCTAATTGATCCAGCGCATTGTTGATCCTCAGCAGGAGATATGAATCCTTCTTTGTAATTTTACTCAGCCTCCAATAGTTGGTCACTACCCAGTTTGATCTATCCTTCTTCTTCAGAATCAGAATTGGACTTTCCCAGGGTCTTGACGACGGAACTAGAAGCCCATGCTTCACTAGTTTGCTGATCTCATCCTCCACTACCGCTTCAGTGGCTTTTGATCTTCAGATCGGTCTCATCCTTATTGGTAGATCTTCCCCAGTGTCAACCTTGTGAATTACATCTCGTGCGCATCCCAAATCGTGGTCATCCTGAGCAAACACTTTCTGATATTTCTCAAATAATTTGAGCATCTCCTCCTTCTGCCCTTCCGGAAGATCAGTGAGCTGCTCCAGGTCAACCAATAGGTTGATGCTCTTGGTTACCCCAGCCAGTAATCTCATTTCATTGAGAGACCCAAAATCGTGTAATCGTCTCAATTCTGCTGTCAGGATCAAATGAATAAATGCGATGATCTGATTCCTCTTGATCTTCATCGTTTTTCACTAAAATTCGCCAAGAGAACTTGTATTTATCCATGGCTCGGCATTATTATCCTGAGAGCCACCCATGACTCCACTCTGGACTTCTTCCAGGGGCTTCCTAATTCTCCATACAACAGCTCCAGAATCTCCCAAGTCAACCCGGTGTTGACTATTATCTGTAATCCAGCTGGTATGGTCCTTTCCTTCTTGATCCTTAATGGAATTCCCCATTTTTCTAGGATTTCCGCCGGCATCTCTTGTCACTTCCTACCAACTAATTTGTATTATATCAGTACAATGCCGTCATTGTATATCATATTGATGAAGGTGTTTCTCCAATTCAACGGAGCTTCACCATCCTTCTGGTATACCAATGGTAACATCTGACCCAGGATGGTTTATGTATTATAGTCAAAGTTACATTTAACTCCATACTTCCACAGAAACTCCATTCTAATCATGATATTGTAGTTTTGGTTCGCCAAACCTATTGCTGGTGCAGATACCACCAACGACCCAAATTATAGTGGCAGTGCACTATACGCTCCACAGGAAATGGTGGTGTTTGGCCCAGCTGTTCCATACTCTCTCTTGTGTTCCAAGTCCGGGGAAATCTTCATCCTCTTCACCAGCTTGGTTGACACAATACTAATGGGCGTCTGCTGTCAACAATCTCCCTCACCCTCACTCAATTCACCTGAATATCTATATATGTACACTTGGAGTATTGTAATATAGTATTTACTGAGTGAATGGCGGCGTTATTATCTGAATTTAGGGTATGAATAATCTGCACTGATAATTCAGGAAACAATTCATTTATTACGCTGAGGGTGATTGACAGATTGTCCTCATCTAAATGAACATTTTTAACTCATCGGATTCTCATTGGTCTGAATCTTCTCCGCCAGTTGTTGGGCATACGGCTGGTCAACCTCCCAAATTATCTTGGGGTCAATCTTCTTTGCCCCAGCTCTGGTTACGGCATTTATATCCATGTTGACCACTTGGTATAGCTGATCCTGCTCGTTGTCTATGAACAGATCACTAATGTCTATCTCTTCATTCATGATATTGGGAGGAACAGGTTTCTCTGCCGCTCTAGACTGTTCCTTGTCTAGGAGTTGGGCCCATTTCCTGAATCTTTGGCTACTGCTGTCTCCTTGGCCTGGACCATGTTAATCTGATCCTTCAGCTTTTTGCAGTGTGTGGCGAAATGTCCTTTCCCGCCACACTGAAAGCAGACTTTCTCTTTCTTTCTTGACCATCTGAATTCCTTGGGCTTATTTCCTAGCACAGTTTGGTTGGTGGCCTCTTTTTCTCCTTCGCTTCCCTTCATGGGATTTGGATTTTGGACCTGATTAAACTTTAAGCTTATATTTGGGGCATCGAACGTCACTCTAAAATCTCAGGTTGTCTACCATTTGTGAGGTAGTTATCTCTGTTGCAAATACAGAAGACATCAATTCGATGCAAATTGTGATAGGGCTGAAGGGCCGCTTGCAAAGTGATTCTAGCATCAAAGTCATCTAATATTTTTGCTCCAGCCAGGATCTGCGACTCCTGGTGAAATCGATCTGCAAAGCTAGCAAGAGACTCATCTTTATGGAATTGAATTCCCATAAATTCTTGCTTGCGTTTTGACATGCAGGTTGGACTCCCAAACTCCTTCATTATGGCCGCCTTCACTTTGGCATACAACCATCTGTCCCCCTCAAGTGGGGTAACACTAGGTTCTGGCAGTCAGTGTCCAGGCAGTTCATGACCATCAACGCCTTTTGATGATCCCCGCATCCATTCATAGTCATGTTGAACAGTTGGGAAAACGCTGGGGTGTTACTCTGATGGAATGTTGGCAATTTTGGTGTTGCTCTAAATCTCTCCAGAAAATTTTGGGCCGATTTTCTAGGTTCAGCTACTCAGCTAACTTGTTGAGTGACTTTGGGTGTCCTCTCAAAAATGGCATTAAAGGCGGGCGGCATATTTCTCAGGGTATTCAACTTCCCAAGTATTATGTGAGGACTTCTCTCTTTAGCATTGCTGGCCATATTGGGCTCACATGCACATCTGTGGGCTTTCAAGTCCTATACTTCTTTCATCAATTTCTCGATATCTGCACCAAACTTTCTTAATTGAACGAGATCCACTTCTTGCTCTGTTTTCAGGAATAGGACCTCTCGAATGAGGTCTCCTTCTTTCTTCTTTAACGAGTTTACTTTGCCAAGTAACTCATTTCTGAAGTTGGCTACGTTTTCTATCAATCCTCCACCTTGGTGACTCGCTCTTCCAAGGCCATGAACCCCCGATGGTCCGCTGAGTTTAAGGCATTCTGATTCACTGTGGCAATATTGGTCCACAATTTGCGCATTTCTTCTTTATATGACATTATTAATAGATTCTACACTCAACTACCCCGTAATGAGCACCAACTTGTAAAAATTTACTAAAGTTTTCTTATTGGCAAATAACCCTAGTGATCTTTTTACTGCACAGGTTCAATTTCCTCATGCACTTCGCGTTGTATAGAATGTATTATCTGATAATAGTATGGAGACTATTATCCATAGTTGAGTTTGAACTATTATTAGGCCCAATGCTTCGGCCAGTACTTCTGATTAAATACTTGATAAGTCATACTTGTAGGGATTCATTCCCTATATTTCTATCCACCTGATCTTCATCCAGATACCCCGTTGACAGTCTCTTTCAGCCCAACACACAGTTGGCAGCTATCCCTGATTGTGGTTCCCTTTGTCTCTAGATCCCCGCTCAGATCTCTACCCTTCTCTCTAAGAGTCTTTCAATTATTTCCTTCTGAAATAATATCCTTGAGATGGAACGTCACAATGGATGCTGATAGTCTAGCTATACACTAATTTGACAATATTACTAATACTAATAAAACTAATAATACTGTTTTCCTATATGCTGTTTTTTATTATAGTGAACCCTAGGGAATTATATAGTAGGGGATTCAGCTGTCTAACCCTCGGTTGACACCTCCTGGATGAAACAGCAGCCATAGCCATTAAATTACCCATCCTTGTATCAGCAGCAATGGTCTTCCCCATCCTGGCTAGGATTCTGTCATTGGACATCCTTGATACCTAAAACAGAAAGAGTTGGAAAACGTGTCCCTAACATTTATCTCTCGATCCAAGTGAACCAACCATATTTGGCTAGTGACCTGCTTAGGTAATGGCACTTGTTACCAATTATGGCAGGTCACTTACCAACTGATTGACTCACTAGTTGCAGGTGGCATCACTCTCCTCACAACTCACTATTCATTTCCAATCAGTTGGTGATGAAACCTGACTGATCCCAATTGGTACACCTGATAGTTAATCACTATCAGATGACCCTATTTTGTTGGCCACTCCTCCCGATGAGATATTAGGTATTCATCTGGAGCAATCCCCAATGGATACAACCAGGTGAATATCTAAAATCCCCCAAACGTAGTTCCTCCAAAACTTGGGTTAACCGATTTCTGATTCACTTCGCCTTAAGGAATTTTCCCCTAGCAACACCAGGTAATCCTGCAGGCTAGGAATATGGGCAAAAATCCCAACAGCATCCATGTTGATATACTACTTGATCCAGGAAGAACTTCGTGGTGCTGGTCTCATATACTTTTGCCAGGGCCTTCATCTCGACCATCTTGTCAGATAAATTGATAGTAATTATTGTGTACTTTACTCCCCTGTGCTCATCAACAGTGGTCCTATCACGTCAATGGACACCGTATGCCAGGCAAATCCTGGGTGGACCAGTTAGTATCCAGTTGTATTCATATGTGGCTTGTGCAACTGGCACTCCACACAACAAGCTAGATAGTTGGTGACATCATAGTTGATTGACTCCCAGTAGTAGTACTGGCGAATATGGTCAGTTGTTTTTCAGGCCTCCATACCTGACAACCTTATGAGCAGATTGAACAATAGATGCTCTTTCTGATGGCTTCAGGAATAGTAACTGCTTCCCATTAATCATTTTAAACACTTGTCATATATGGTCTCGGTGTTTTACATCGCTTTTCAAATCACGCCTTGATTTTCTCAGGGCTCATTCCTGATTTCTCTGTTGACCATTCTCTGGAATAACTCATCCGCCTGCAGGTATACCATCTGGACCATTGGTAACCTCAATAAGCCATCCGCATTCTGGAGAGAAGCCCCCACTCAGTGGACAATCTCATAAATGTAAGCCTGTATGTAACGCACTGGCTCCTTCCAATGAGCCACGAATGAGTTGGTCAACAGGATCCATGTTAAAGACCATAGGGCTGACAGGACTCCTGATATTACTCTCCTGGTGTGCGCGCTACAAGATTAGACAAGCACCCCCTGGAAAACAGTTGCAAGTATACTTAACCCCAGCAACATGCCTTGACTCCAAGACAAGGTATATAGGGAGGCAATAGCCCTCCCAAGCTCACTCTCAAAGTCCAATTCTTGTTGATTTAAGCCAAACATGGCTGCAGTTAGGCAATATCTTTAAAATAAACCCAAATTATAAATATATGAATTTTAGGTTCTTTTTATTTAATATTTAGCCAAGTTGATAGATTACAGAATTGAGGAGCCTCCAGCTCCCAGTTCCTTCCCTATATACACATGCTAAAAGCTAAAATAAAATATAATATATGCTTATGGTGCCATTGCCAACTTAAATGATGTTTGGTGTAAACTTTACAGCAGGATTGCGGAATCTTTACTCAATGGTTCCATGCCAGTTCTGATCCTCAACGGTTCCGCGCCAGTTCCATTTTGAGTCCCAATTGAACCGCGAAACTTCCAAGCACCCATTTCATTCCATTTTTGATTCGAGACCAAATCAAATCTCGAAACTACCCATTTTAATCGTTTTCCGTTTTGTTCCAACTTGGACGCCCATCTTGCTCCTTGGCCTACTCCAAGCTCCGGCCCCTTAGGCGACCTTGCCAGAACCAACGCCCCCTCCTCCTCCATACATACAGACACAGCCTGCCCTGTCTTACCAAAGATCAGGGCAATGTGATGCTGAGGATAGACCTCAACTGTCACACTGTAGCTTAAGTGCCCATTGGGCCAGTCATCCTCCTGGTTCTCTCAAATTGTGGAGCCAATGCAACAAGGAGTGATCCGCTACCACTTTAAAGTGCTTTCTATGGATGTACACCTGAAACTGCTTACATGCATAGATGACCACAAGGCATTTAAGCTCAGTTACAGTGTAGTTCCTCTTAGCAGCTGAGTGTGTCCGGCTCACATATGTCACCAGATGTTCATCCCCAAGTTCGTCTACTTGGCTTAATATGGCGCCAATCGCCATCAATGAAGCATCAGTTTGTATAATAAACTCTTGATCAAAATTCAGATATTTCAAAATCAGAGATTTTAGTAGGTATCAGAATAACTCATCGAAGGATTCCTGCGCTTCTTCATTCCATATAAATCCTTTCTTTGGATCCTTCAACAGATGGAATAAAGACCATCTAGTACTAAAGAAAACAGATGGAATAAAGGCTCAGCCATTCGAGCGAAGTCCTTAGTAGTCTTCTGTAGTATCTGACCATCCCAAGGAATACTTGGATGTCTCAGACACTTTTCAGCACAGCCATGCGCTCTATAGCTGCTATCTTCTGGGTTTGCGGCTGCAATCCACTAGAGTTGATAATGAATCCCAGATATTCCAACTCTTTTTTGAAGAAGTGACACTTCCTCATCTTAATCTTCAGGTTGGCCGCAGACAGTCTCTTAAATACTTCTTCCAAGTGGTGTAGATGGTCAGTAAATGTCCTACTGAACACATTTATATCGTCCAAGTAAACCAGGATGCACGACAACTTTAAATCGCTCAGTATAGCGTCCATGGCCCTCTGGAACGTTTCAGGCGCGTTGCATAAACCCTGGGGCATCCTCATCAGTTGGTATAGCCCCTGCGTGGTAATAATCGCGCATTTTTCTTGGTCTTCTTTTGGCAAATTGATTTGCTAATATCCTGAGGTCAGATCCATTGCATAGAAATACTTTGCTTTCCCAAACAATTTAGCACGTCATCAATTCTTGATAGGGGATAAAAATCCTTTTTCATACACAGTGCATTCAAAAAAGTTCTGGGACTAACGTTTTAGAGACACAACTTTACAAATAAATAAATTTTCTTTTATTATAATTTAACATACAGCCTTTCCCTCTCTATACATATTTATATTGCTAAAACAATTGTTAAAAGGTATGCACATAGTTCCTATTTTTTATAACCATGTTTAAACCATGTGTCACATTCTTCTGAATTGTCTCTACTTTATCAAAAGGATGAACCTTCAGTGCCACCTTCAGATTATAATTATTCACTCTATTCACCAGATTTGGCTCTGTCTGACTTATTTCTGTTCTCTAATCTGAAGGTGGCACTGAAGGTTCATCCTTTTGGTAAAGTAGAGACAATTCAGAAGAATGTGACAGCTGGTTTAAACATGGTTATACAAAATAGGAACTATGTGCATACCTTTTAACAATTGTTTTAGCAATATAAATATGTATAGAGAGGGAAAGGCTGTATGTTAAATTATAATAAAAGAAAATTTATTTATTTGTAAAGTTGTGTCTCTAAAACGTTAGTCCCAGAACTTTTTGAATGCACTGTTTAACCTTATTCATCTTTTGGTAGTTGATCACCACCCACTTGGAGCCATCCTTTTTCTTCATGATAAGAATCAGACTTGCCCAGGGACTCGATGACAGAACTAGAAGCCCATGCTTCACTAGTTTGCTGATTTCATCTTCCACTACTGCTTCGGCTACTTTTGACTGTTGAATCAGTATCATCCTGATTGGCAAATTTTCCCTGGTGTCAACTCTTGTGGTTCACATCTCTCACGCATCCCAAATTATGGTCATCTTGAGCAAATACTTCCCAATACTTTTTGAAAAATTTGGGCACCTTTTCTTGCTGGGCTTCCATCAGATCAGCTAGTTGCTCTCAATCAACCAATAAGTTAATACTATCGGTTACCCTGGCCAGTAATCCCATCTCATCAAAAGTCCAAAATCATGGAATCTCCCTGTTTGGCCATCGTGATTTCTTATTGCATCTTAGTCTGAAATTCATGGACCAATTAAATCGATTTTTTGATATTCTATATCTTTTATATTTTTTGTATTTTTCTTTTGAAATGGTACTTGCAACCTACAAAAAGGTTCAGAGGTCCTTCTTTTCCCCTTCATCCAAACTGGGTCCTAACTATAATCTAACCTACCAGTTATCATAGTTCAAATTTTATCCTCTTAAGATAAAACCATCCATTTGGTTCAGTGGTCCCCTTCTGGGACTTAACCAAAATCTCAGGACATAACCATTTAATGGTTCAGAGGTCCGCTGGGAACATTGCAAATATTTTCTCTTAGGTCCAATACTTCCAATTTTTTAGTATTGACCTTCTTCACTATACGACCAGTAGCACTGTCTATTTGAATATAGGCTACACTTGCCAACTTTGGCAATACTTTTGAATATAATAGGCCTTCAATCCCGACTGATTATTAATCCAACAGGCCCTAATTTTATCTCATATTTCGGCACTGATGCTTGGATCCTCATATCTCATTAGCCAACAGTTCCGTCTTGTTTGTTCAAATAATTTTTCTCCTGAAAAAGATTTTTGGCATTCATTGCCATCTTTAATTACACAGGTCGTTCTAGCCTCGTTAGCTTCATCCAATTTCTCCTGAATTGATGAACTTGTCTCCAGCAACTTTTGATTATTGGTAGTGTTATTGAGTCAAATGATTTTCTCTCTATATTGTATCAAACTTTTCCTGTTTGCCTTCCTATCTTCATAGGTATAGCAATCCAATTCTCCTGATTGATTGCTTCCTATTTCATCCAATGCCTCATCTAAACACTCACTCCTCAGGACTATTTAAAGCGGACCCAATTTCAACCTGAGTTAATCCTACTGCCCCTTGGGACTTTTTCAAGTGGACCCAATTTCAACCCAAGTTGGCCCTGATGATACTCTTCATCTCAAGCAGATGTCCAGTGGAACAGGTTTACTTGCAGCACTAGATAGTTCCATATCTAGGCTGCAAGTCATTTTCCCTGAACTTGAGCATCCTCAATTTGCTTCCCTTGGAGCTCCACTTCTGAGCTGGGTGAACGCCACTGAATGTGATCCACTTCACGTTCTATCTTCTTTAAAGTTATTTTCCTTAGTAACTTATTTCCATAATTAGAAATATCTTCATATGACATCATTTCTAAGTTCTTCTACTCAACTACACTCCTGTAGTAAGCACCAATTTGTAAAATTATTGGTTCTGGTTATTATTGGCCAATAACCCCTATAAATTTATTACTTGCATGGGTTCAAATCTTGTGCAAAACTTCTGCGTTTTATTGTTGTTTTTATAATCAGTTGATAATAGTATGATGACTATTATACATAGTTAAATGGAATTCTTAGATCTTGTCCCAATGCTCAGCCAGTATTCCCAATTAGAATACTTGAGATAACTCAAAATTGGGATTCGTTCCCTCATAATGTACAACCTGATCTTCTCTGAGATTCCCTGGTGACATTTTCTCCAGTTTGAAACACAGTTGGCAGCAATCCCTGATTTGTTTCTGCTTCTTCTTTAGATCCCCATTCAGATCCTTACTCTTTTCCTTAAAGAGTCTCCAAATTTTTACACACAGCAATAATATCCATGAGAAAGAATAGAAAAATTGAAAGCTGATAAAGTTTACTACTTAAACTATATACTGGATAAAGACTTCTTTTTATTATAAGCGAATTCTAGGGAATTTATAGTTGGGGATTCAGCACTCAACCCTCAGTTGACACCTCTTTGATGAAACAGCAGCCACTGCCATTGATTCATCTATCCTTGTCTCAGCAGTGATGGTCTTCCACATCCTGGCTAGGATTCTGACATTGGACATCCTCAAGACCTAAAATGGAAAGATTCAGAAAACGTGTCCCCTAACGTTTTCCTCTTGATCCAAGCAAACCACCATATTTGGCTGGCGACCTGATTAGGTAATGGGACTTGTTACCCATTAAGGCAGGTCACAAACCAACTGATTGATTTGGTAGTTGCAGGCGGCATCACTCGCCTCACAAATTACTACTTACATTCCCAATCAGTTGGTGATGAAACCTGACCAATCCCAATAAGTACACCTGATAGTTAATCACTATCAGATGCCCCTATTTTTGGCAATTCTGCCTGACGAGATCTTAAGCATTCATTCAGATCGATCCCCAACAGATCCAACCAGTCAGAAACCCTAAATTCCCCCTAACATAGTTACTCCAAAATCAGGGTCAACTAATTTCCAATTTCCTTGCATTAGGGAATTATCCCCTAGTGATTCCTGGTAATCTAGCAGGCTGGAAATGTGGGCAAAAATCTTAACAACATACCAGGCAGGACTCTAATACATGCTGGATTGAAACAAGCATTCCTTCCCAATATCATTGAGTTTTAAGCCACTGGTAGGTTTTCTGAATTCCCCATAGCTGAGTTGCTGATGTTCCACTAATATGACGTTGGTTTGAGCTGAAGGTCATACATAGGGCACCCACGAATTAGACACACATTTGCACAATTTACACATTTTTTACTTGAAGATTTGCCAATCTTTTTGCTAATTCCTTTTTAAGGGTTTAGGATTCATCCTTCCTTAAATGAGGTTGGGCTATGAGATTGAAAAGTCAATCCTCTTCAGGGCCTGTTAAAGTTAATATGGGAGGTCAAGATAGGCAAACAACATTTTGGTGGATAGGCCCTGGTCGGTGGATAATAGAAAGGTTGTAGTTTTAAAGCTTTAACGCCCTTCAGGCTAATCTCCCGTCAGGGTCCTTCATTTGATGTAGCCATAGTAATGAAGCATGATCGGTAATTTTGTGAATTTTCTTCCAATATAAATAAGGTCAAAAATTCATAATAACCAGTAGGACTGCCAAGCATTTGCATTCCATAATGCTATAATTGCGTCTGGCTTTAGATAAGATCTTGCTGTAGTATGCAATGGGATGGTCCGCTAAGTTTTCATCATGTTGAGATAGTATAGCTTCAATGGCAATATTGCTAGCATCAGTAAAGAGGAGAAACGGTTTATCATGATTAGGGTGAATAAGTACTGGGGAGTGGAAGTGTTGGAATCCATCAAGGGTTATGCTCGCTGGTGTGATGCGCCGCTGGATTCCACAATGAGAATGTTTAAAATAAATAATAAACTACTAATAAAACTAAGTTTTTTACTTTTTTGTTTTTATTTTTGCAGGGCAAATCAGAAAAAGCTCTACTATTCGATACTAGTATTTCATATTTAAACTAGTTTGAATCTTGGGCCATGGGAATTTGGGGCTATAGTATTAAAAAGCTGAGTCGTCCAAATTAGGAAATATAGGCTTTTGGCCTATCAGAACGAGGGTAAATATTTTGTGACAAAACCAACCTGTGTGGTAATGATTTGATAAATTATACCCAATCACCAGCAGGTAAAATCTTCTCACCTTGGGGGAGAACAGACCTGTGTGGTAATGGAGACCATAAATTTGGCCAAGGAGTCAAAGCAATAGTACTATCAGTTCTTACCTTATTAAGCCGATTTTGATTATAAAACATATTTTCCCAATGGGTAGGGTTCCACTGAGAATCCGCCAAGGTCTTTTCGCCATTAGTACTCATATCCTCATTAACCTTAATATTGTTTGAAGGTTGGACATGTAATTGGCCAATTGTAGTAGTGGATTCAGGGGCATTTTTACCTCCAACATTCTTGAGCAAAAAGTCGATAAGGAGAATGTATGACATTGCCCCCCTCAAGAATGTTGGGGGGAGTGTAGGGCCGTAGGAAGCGGCCATGTACCTGGTTTATGATAGCTCCTGTAGCCAAAGACTTTATAGAATACTCATTTCCTCTCTTATATGTGATGTTAAATGGCCTTTCCCAGATTGATCCAAGTTTGCCACTTCAAGGAGCTAGTGATTGTGGTAATATAAGACCATATCCAACACTTGGAGTGAAGGTAAGGGAGCCCGAAGCTCATTGGCAGCTTGGCCTTCTTTAGGGACCATTTTGGCTAGGTTGGTCATAGCCTCTGATTGAAGCTGAATAATGCGGTTAGCTAACCTTTGCATGGATTTCTCAGGCTCCTCTCCTCTAGAGAAGACATCCTTAGCTAGAAGAGCAGGTATGCCTGGTTCCCTGCCATACAAAACTCGGAAAGGGGACATTTTCAAAATCTGGTAGTAACTAATCCGGTAGGCTATAAGGGCACTGGGTAATAATTGATCCCAGTAAAGTGGATTGGAAGAAGCCATTTTGCAGAGGATAGAAACTAAGGTTCCATTGGCTCTTTCCACTGCCCCATTGGTAGTTGGGCTGTACGAAGCTGAAAAGAGTTGTTGAGCTCCCATGGAGGTAGCCAGGATTTTGACTACTCTGGAGGTAAACTTTTGCCATTATTACAGAGTAGTACTTGGGGGCAGCCATGCTGAGCGAAAATGTGTTGGTGTAGGAAAAAGGCGGTTGCCTTGGCTGTTTGGGCAGGAAGTGCCACGGCTTCAACCCACTTAGTGAAGTGGTCGATGGCTACTAGGAAAAAGCGGTTGCCACTAGTAGACTGTGGAAGTGGACCCACTACATCCAAACTAATAGTGTGGAAAGGTTGTTGCGGGGTAGTTGGTTGATATTGGTATCTAGTCTTGATATTGGATTGTTTCTTGTACGTAAGGCAGGCTTACAAGACATCGACTATAGCTTCCATCATTCCATCCCAATAGTATTGATCCTTAAGCCACTCATAAGTTTTCTTTGGCCCTCCATGGCCTAAAATGGAGTGAGCTTCAAGGATGGCAGGTACACGTTCTGAGGGCTGGAGGTAAGGCAGCCACTTCGCTCCCACCTGCTTATACAACTTCCCATTTTCCACTTTGGTGTTGCACGAGTGGCAGGCTAAAATCTTCTGAACTGGATCGTCTTCATCCTCCTATTCATTGGGGGTCATTAATAGATCGTGTAACCTTTCTGCCTCACTATTATCCAAATGGAGGACTGGCAGGTGAGACAACCCATCCACAATCATATGACGTGTTCTGGCACGGTGTTTGATTTTCATATCATAAGGCTGGAGCTTTAGAGCCCAGCAAGCTAACCGCCCAGTAGGGTCCTTCATATTTTGTAGCCACTTCAATGAAGCGTGGTCAGTAATACAGTGAAGGTGGTCCCATAGAGGAAAGGGCGATAGTGCTTTACAGCCAACAAAACAGCCAGGCACTCCTTTTCTGTTACACTGTAGTTGCGTTAAGGCTTTGAAAGCATCTTACTGAAATAAGATACCAGATGATCAATACCGTTTTCATCTAGTTGGGCTAAGATGGCCCCAACGGCGTAGTCTGAGGCGTCTGTAAACAGGATAAAGGGTTTTTTGTAATCTGGGTGCCATAGGATAGGGCGTCGTTGTAGTAGCTGCTTCAGGGTCTCAAAAGCGGCTTTTTGTTCAGCGCCCCATTGGAAGGGGATATTTTTCTTCAGTAAGCGAACAAGGGGCTCACTGAGTTGCGAGAACTTAGGGATGAACTGATGGTAATACCCATCATCCCTAGAAATACCTGTATATCCCACAAATTCTTAGGGGAGGCATATTTCAAGTGGCTTCAACCTTATTCTGTAATAATTGGATTCCTTTTTGCGAAATGGAGTGGCCAAGGAAATCCAACTTTCGCTGAAAGAAAGTGCACTTTGATGGTTTCAATTTGATATTTGACTTACGTAGCCTTCCAAACACCTCCTTTAAGTGATCCAGGTGGTCGTTGAAGGTTTTTGGGAACACAGTAATATCGTCAAGATAAATTATAACGCAGGATAGCTTTAAGTCTTGCAAGATGTGATCCATCGCACGCTAAAATATGCAGGTGCATTGCACAACCCTTGAGGTAATTGAGTGGGTTGGTAAAGACCTTCACTACTAATGAGAGCGCATTTCTCCTGGTCCTGTGGAGAAAGGTCCATTTGCCAATAGCCACTGGCTAAGTCCATGGTTGAGAATAAGTTCGAGCCAGATAGTTGGGCCAGGGCGTCATCAATGCTTGGGATAGGATAGCTATCCTTCTTTGTGAGGTTGTTTAGCTTGCAGTAGTCCATGACTATCCGGTGACCTCCATCTTTCTTTTTAATTAACAACAGTGGGGAAGACCAAGGGCTTTGAGAGGGAACTAGTAACCCTCATCTAGTAACTTTATGAGTTCCATCCTCATATGCTGTTCCTCCACCTTTGACTTGCAATATGGTTTTGACCGAATGGGATGGGCATCACCCACATCAATGGAGTGGCACCAGCCCTTCATGTGACCATAGTCGTGAGCTGACCTGGAGAATATGCTATAGTCATCAAGGAGATTATGAACTTTCTCCAGCTCATCTGGGGTCAGCTCATCTGAAACATGGACGTTTGGTAAGGTACACACCAGGTGGTCTGAGGGTAAACCCAAATCTGCCATTGACCCTATGGAGTGGATTTGTTCAACGTCCTCTAAAGGTATTAAAAATCCTCAGCCAACCTCTTGGTGTTTCCATATGATCATGTCCTTTGCGGTGAGGTTTCTCAACAGTAGTGTAATAGGTCGCTGGTAGGCTGGGTCTAGTAGCCTAGGTAATATGCGAGGCTCCAAAGGACTAAGGCCCTCAACACTTACGGGGTGCAACAAACAGTGGTGTGGGATTTGGAGCGTGATTTTCATGTCAACCACTTGTTGTTCACCCGGCTTGATCACCACCTCATCTGCTGCATAAAATGGAATACCATCACTAGCCTCCACTGAATCGGGCAATTTCTTAGTGTTGCACCCAGAGGTGACATAATGTGAAGGCAAAGCGTAAAAGTGGTATTCAACCAGGCAGGTGTAGTCATTCTTGATAGGTTCTTTGTTGGATAAGACCAATGAAACTTCGTAGTTCATTAAAGATAGGAACCCTTGCTTCATGTTGATGATGTCTTCATACTCGATCATAAACTGAGTACCTATGAGCATCTCATAGGAGTTATTATCTAAGGCCACAGCGGGGGCTGATAGGATAAGCTTCCCAACGCGAATGGGAAGGGAGGAGTAAGCGCCAAGGGCGCGGGTGTTGTTTGGGCCCGCGGTTCCAAACTCCTTGGTATAATCCAAGTCAGGCATCAGTTTAATCTTTTTCATCAGCTGAGATGAGATTAATTCACTGGGGAACCTGTATCCAGGATAGCCATCACCCGAACTTTGTGAACAACTACTTCAACCTTGGTAAGTGTGCTTCCAAAGTTGGGCGACAGCGCTAGGACCTCCTTGAGATGGAAAGTAGAGGTTAATTTGCGTGCGGTCTCAGGGTGAGTCTCCAGAATAGACTGTATGATATGTCCTCGCTGTAGAGGGCTAATTAAGCTCAATTGGAGCTGATCAACATCACTGGCTGTGCCAATAATCGCCATACAACCTATAACTTGGTGGAGGTAGGTATCCTCGGGTATGGTGGTTTTGTCTACTCCTTTGGTAGTTAGGCGATCAGGGACCTCCACTTCCGCGGGAGCTCCCAATAAATAGTACCCAACATCATCGTAACCTCTCTCAAAGTTGGCCTCAGGGGTATTCTTAACCACAGGCAAGGTTGCAATTGAAGTAGGGGAGACAGCCACAAGAGGTTGGGTAATTAGCTTTGCTTTAACTGGCATTTCCACAACCCCAGTAGTTCTGGAGGATATACCCTTAGGGCGCGCACCTATTGGCTGAGCTGGAGAGGAAACTACAGCAGGGATCTCCGCTTTACATGAATTAGGGATGTCCGTTTTAAGTTGCACCAAAGAAGCAGGTTTTGCAGGGAGGATAGGCACAGGTGGCCTCACTTCCAACGGTGCAATAGGCAGCAGCTCCTTAATGGTTAGAGCAAGGAATTCCCCTCATCTTTATAAGTAGTTACACCTAAAGAAATACGGGCAACGTCTAACAAAGCCTCTTTTATATTGCGGAAGGTTGTAAAGTGGCGTTTCACTGAGATAATATGCCTGGAGATAGAGGGTTGTGAAGCTAACCCTGTTAATAAGGCGGCGATAGCATCATCCAGGGTAAGCAGGCTAGACGTAGCCAGCCTTTGAGCAGTGAGATAGAAACGTTCAGAGAAACTAACGAGGGTTTCGCTCTCATACATGGTAAGGCGCATGAAAGCCTGTTTTTCCCTGTATAAACTCTGCTTGGATCCGAATTCAGCCAAGAGGGCCTTCTTAACATCTGGCCAGGTGTGCTGAGGATCCAGGTGAGGAACGATTAACTCTTGGGCTCTGCGGATTAAACAGGGAAGAATGTACTGAACTTTTTGTTTATCAGTGGCGCCATCCATCGCAGCTTCATAAACCTACAAAAGGGAAGCAATGGTCCCTTCACCCAGGGTGTATCTGTACTTTATATGTAATTTGAACGGCCGTTGCTCTAGCTTTTTAAGACAGGAGAAAGAGCTGTCTAGTTGCTTCTCAAGAGTAACTAATCGTGATTCAGTTGAAGAAAAACCAGAAGAGCTGCTCACGTTTACAGCCTCCATGTTAGTAACCACAGTTTTGTGTACAGGCGTGCCCCTGTAGTGAGCACCAAATTGTCAGAATCCAGCAAGGGTTATGCTCGCTGGTGCTATGCGCTGTTGGATCCCACAATGGAATGTTTAAAATAAATAATAAACTACTAAGAAAACCAATTTTTTACTTTTTGTTTTTATTTTTGTGGGGCAAACCATAAAAAGCTCTTCTACATGATACTAGTATTTCATATTTAAACCAGTTCAAATCTTGGGGCCATGGAGTTAGAGCAATCCTACTATCAGTTCTTACCTTAATAAGCCAATTTTGATTATAAAAACATATTTTCTGATGGGTAGGGTTTCACCAAGAATCCGCCAAGGTCTATTCACTGTTGGTACTCATATCCTCATTAACCCTAACATTGTTTGAAGGTCGGACATGTAGTTGGCTGATCATAGCAGTGGATTTGAGGGCATTTTTACCTCCAACATTATTTTTCGAAAGTAAAGAAGGAGAATGTTCAACAGGGATAAAGAGATATGTAGCAGATCAAAAGCCGCTGTTGATCTTCTTTCCATTAGAAGGGTATCCCTTTCTTTAGTAGATACACCAGAGCTCAGAGGTGTCTGCAAAGTGATGGAGAAATTGGCTATAATATCCCACCATCCCTAAGAAAAATTTTAATGTCTTGTAGGATTTAGGGGGGTCATCTTAGTGATGGCCAAGACCTTGTCATCCATTGGGGATATTCTGGCTTTACTGACCTTATGACCCAAAAAATCCATCTCACTCTGAAAGAAAGATCATTTCAACGACTTAAGTTTCAATGATTAGCGCCATAACTGCTGAAAGACTTGCTTGAAGTGATCTAGATGCCTGGTTAAGTTTCTCAAAAAATGGTATTATTGTCAAGATAAACTAGTACACAGGAGCATTTAAATCGCCTAATAGTCCTTCCATGTCGCGTAGGAAGGTAGTAGGGGCGTTACAAAATCCCTGTGTAGCATTTAAGTGGGCTCAAATGGTCCTTCACTTGTGATGAGAGCGCATTTTTCACAATCTTTGGGTGACAAATCTATTTGTCAGTACCCACTGGCGAGATCCATAACCAAGAAATAGTGGGACCCTGACATCAAGCATAAGGAGTCATCTATACGTGGCATAGGATAACTGTCTTTGCAAGTGATAGAGTTGAGGTGGCAATAATCCATGACAACATGGTGGCCACCATCTTTCTTCTGAGTTAATAAGAGTGAATAAGCCAATGGTATTTTAGAAGGTACTAATAAACTGTCCTTCAACAGTTGCTGTAACTCCAGGGCCACTTGAACTTACTCCATTTTGGATTTTAGATATGTTCAAGTTTTGAATGGAGGGTGAGCCTCTATCTCGATTTGATTAATTATCCCAGACATTTTCCCATAGTCACCTTGGTCCCATGGGGAAAATATCGCCATACTCCTCCAGGAGGTCTTCAACATTCTGGCGTTCATTATAGGCGAGATTATCTCTAATTCTACTGTCAACTAGTGCTATGGAGGGTAGGGGATCAAATCTTAAATATTATAATGATCTGAAACAACCCATATTGGCAATAATTTTCAATGGGAAATGATTTAACATAAGCAATAGGGGCAAGCCAAGGGACTTTGAGGGTTTCTTTGGTTAAATTCCCTAATAGAATAGAGATATATTTTCCATAGGCAGGATCTAAAATCCCCGGGCAGGTCAACGCTTCCTTGATGGAAGGGTTTGGGTGGTCACTACGCTCCAAAATTTGATTAATAGGGTTAGAATCTGAATACTCGTATCCATAATAACTTGTGAGCCAGAGGGTATTGTGATAAGATGAGAAAATACAGAGGGATCCCCTCTTCGGCATCCACAGCCTTTGGGGGGTAACTTAGTTTTTCCCCCAAGACTTGGTATTCAACCTCGCAAATGGAGGATGGGTATTTGAGGAGGCATGTCCAATTTTTGGGGCTCTTTCAATCTTTGACAGGGAGTTTGATATTGATGGAATCTGATACCCTAGTAGGGATAAGTACTTTTCTTTATGGTTTATGATGCAATTGCTTCCCGCATCAATTGGCCCTTAATAAGCAACTCATTAGTATCGTTTTCTAGTGCAATGGCTGGGGCAGTAATTTATAGTTTCCCAAATCAAAGGGGTAAAGCAGAATACGTTCCAATTGCCTTAGTAGACTAATTAGCTGCCATCCCATATTCATCTTTGTGAATCAAGTCTAGAGCCATTTTTATATTTTAATATGTTGGGAGGAAATAACATTAACTGGAAACTGGTATCAATTATTGCCAGGACTTTAACATTATATATATGACTACCTCAATTCAAACCACCAAAGATCTGAACTGGGAATTAACAGCTAGTAGGCTGTCATTAGAGATTTTCAGGAAGCAAGCAGAGGATTCTGCCAAGGCTAAGCTTGGGTCTGTTCAATGATTTTAAAGGTTTTATATGCCAGCTCCTGGATTTTCATAGAAGAGTTAACAACCAAAATTTAATTGGGTAACTGACCAACATAAAAGTAAGAAATCTGTAGATTGTTATTTCCTTTAATAGAAAGAGGTACTTCAATTTCTACTGGGGCAGCTAACAAAAAACAACCCAAAGTGCAAGGATATAGATGGAACTGGAACAAAGGTCTTGAGGCACTTGATTTATATCAACTTAGGGAGCCTCTTGCTCTATACTGACTGATCTTTTGCCACCTTATGTTGGAGTACGTGGCAAAAGCCACAGTGTGGTTAGTTCTCTTGTAATGGGTGCAGTATACTTCAGGAGTAGGTGAGTTGGGGGAGTAACGGCTAACACTTGGGACTGAAACTTATTGCTGTTAAAATAAGGTGGCCTGGTGGGTTCATGTAGTTCAGCCAGAATTTCCAAAAAAAAGCTTCTTTAATATGGAGAGGGACGTCAAGTTGGATTTAATCATTCATAGATAAAGTAGGATATTAGGCATATCTTCATTGCCTAAACAAGGCGGCGATGGCAGCATCTAACGTAAGACAGTTTCCTGAAACCAAAGTTTGAGCCTTGAGGTAATAACGGTGGGCAAATATGCTGATAGTTTCCCCTGGTTAAGGCTGATGCCATGAAGGTCTGTTTTTGGTTGGTTAGGGTTAAGTCTCTCCCAAATTCTCAGAGCAAGGAAGTCTTAGAGTCAGTTCAAATATGACAATGCATAGATGGGGGACCATAATATCTTAAGTCATATGACTAAGACAGTTTGTCAGGTGTTTAAGCCATTGATGATTGGTCGTTTCCTCCATAGAGCTTACATAGCAATATAAGAAAGTGAAGATACTTCCCTCTTCAGGGACATACTTTTCTAAAAATGAAGATTTAGATGTACCACCAGGGGTTGGAGGCCAAACAACATGAAACAATACTGGAATCATGATTTCACCTAATGACGAAGTGGTATTTTGGTAATACGCTTGATGTTGAAGCGCATTCACTTGACTCCACATACTTTTGAGATTGTCTATTAATTAATCTACTCGTTCATGAGCAGCACAGAGAGCCAATTTTGTGGTGAAAAATTGGTTTAGTTGCCGCATTTCATTTTTTAAAGCAATAATGGTGGCTTAGAGTTTGAGTTGATGTTTTTTGGTGGTGAGCATTTTTTGCTCCAACTCACGTACCACATCAGGTAGGGCTGCCAAAGTCCCAAGGCGTTCATGATGAGCAGGTAAGGAAACTTTAGGGGAGAGGGGAACTTCATCCCAAGTGAGTTTAACTTCTTAAGCAACACATCCCAATCGGACATCAAGGTTTTTTACTTGTTGGATCAACGCCTGGAGGCGTTTGTCAGGGATTCCTGGGTCAATACTGAGTCCTAGAGGTCCTCTGGGCCCAGGGGGTCCCCATCAACCATCTTGTCCATCACAGCCAGGGGTCCCCATTCACCATTACATCTGTCATAACTATGGGACCGCACTCTCCAGGCACTCCTTAAGGCCCTGAGGTATGGAGATAATTCTGGTGATCCCTTAATTCATACATCATCTCCTCCAATGATTGGAGGCGTTCATCCACAGAGTTGATTAGTTATCAAACTCATAGTGTCAGGATTTCACCAAATTTGCATATCTCCAAAACCCCTTCTTCAATTCCCCCAACATCATTGGAAGGAGCGAGTAATCTATCGCAATCTATCATAGTTGATAATCAATTGGATCCTGATCAACTGTTTGAAGATTTGATCACGCGGAGATTAAGTCACTCTGATAGATTACAAATTGTAAAAAATCCTATAAATATTTCCTCTCTTCAAAAATAAAAATTAGGTCGAGTTTAACCTATACCTTATTATTTAATTCATTGCATTTTTTTGGAGAATCCGCCCAGTGTAACTTTGAGATACAACCTGCCCCATTGGAAGTGTAATTCAAAACTTCCAGACTGGTGCTCACTACAGGGGCTCTCTGAGTTACGCACCAGTGACCACGTCTATCACCATGGATTCTCAATTTTCACCTGATGAGGCTCAAGATCAAGAGCAAGGCAGTACTTTATGAAGGGTCCCTTCAATTGGAGCCCAAATTTCAAGATTACCCTCCACATTAGAATTTTGGGCCAACTTTAAATTCTATAATCCTAACTTAAGTTTTGCCTCAGACTTTCAAATGCCACTTGAGGCCTTGCAAAATATCATCAATCAATTACTTGAAGGGGCTCTAATCCCTGAAATACGTTCTAACTGATCAAAATCAAATGCAGTACCTTCTATATTGTGAGAAGTGCTGCAAACCTCTCAAATGCCAGAAAAAGGCTCCGAACAGTATCTACAACAACTTGTACATCTTAAATCATACCACTTGCTACCTGTAGTTGGAATGCACCATCAAGGGATGCTCAATTTACTAGAAGGACTCCAATCCTTGAATAATTATATTTCTGAGTTTTTAAGTCAGCCTCTGAGTTTAGCCAAGATAATTGTGATGTTATTATTAATAATCGAACTTCCCTCAACAAAGACAACAGCTGCTCATTCAGTTCAATTATAGGATATCAAATTTTATTGATGTACAGTTTCTAAAAAAGGTTAAAGAGATCCAGAAGGAATGGGGAGAGGGTGTTTCCCAACTCTTTGAGAATAGTCAATCAATGGAGGAATAAATTAGAGCCCATCTTTTTCAATTGGAACAGGTGTACTCAGGAATTCAGTTCTGGGTCAATGAAGTAGAGAAAGCCTCTGGAAATATGGGTCCTCCTGGGGTAGAAGGACCTCGTGGACCTCCTGGAGCTGATGGGCCTCGTGGACCCCCGGGTGCAGATGGTCATTGAGGATCTTATCAGCAAATTAACTCTCTCATGAACATGATGACCCACTTATTTGAACAATTCTATAAGGTGGCCAAAGAATGCAACCTAACCCCTGATGGGGTACCAATTGACCCCCTTTTGACTCTGCAGTCCTTGTCCAATGAATTGATCAATTTGGCAAAGTGGGACAAGGACACTGATATCTTTATTACATGCTTGTGAGTCAAAAGGGGGATTATTCCAAGCAAAAATCGAGACTCTGGAACTCAAGTACAATGCACAACAGGAACATATTTTTGAGCTATCTCGCTGACTAGATGAGAAAGTAGGGCATGCAGACCTGAATTGATGGATTAACAAAATTTGGATGGAAGCTATTGGTCCTTACCCTTAATTTTCTTCTCAAGCTTTAGATTCTGCCCCTTATGTGTCTACTCAATCTGAACAACCTGGAGTTCATGTTTTGACTACCAATGCTCCCCTGAGTTTCAAGCCAGTATTCAAGGACAAATACTCCCCAGGGGAAGGCAGCATTATCGCCTTTCTATATCTGTACGAAAAGGCATTAATTGAGGCCACAGTTCACTTAAAGATGAATTGCTTGCCTAATTTCCTTACTCGATTGGCTCAGGATATTATGGTTCCCCACTTAATGACTTGCTCTACTTGGGCTCAAGTCAAAGAAGCATAGATCAAAGAATATGGAAGTAAGCAGACCCTATCTTCGCAAAAACAGGCCTCTATGGGTATACAGCCCCACCAAAATGAATCTATTAATGACTTTGCTCATTGGTTCTATCAGGAAGATCAAACTCTAGCAGCCTGTGGTCAGTTAAACTTGGACGATGCAATAACCGCAGTTCTGTCAGCCTTTACTACTAGGACACAAATGCAAGTTTATCTGATCAGTGTCAAAAAGAATTTCTGAAGCATTTTGGATATTAAGGAGGCCTTATTGGAGTTTCTCCCTCAATTCTCCAAAAACCCCAAGCTTATGAGTCTCCTAGACCTAGTCAGCCCAAAGTCTTTGCCATGCCTGAGAACACTAGAGCGATTTAGTGTAATTACTGTCATTGCTACTTTCAAACTGAGGATCGTTGTTTTAAAAAGTAAGCAGATGAAAAAAAGAAAAGAGATAAGACCAATAATAGTATACACCTTGATAATGATGTGAGTGCGCAGCAAGAGCAGCAAAGTTAATTGAGTGTAATAAAGATGACCATTATTCTTATTCCTTACCATCCTTATTGGCATTATCCTCTCAGTTTGGGAGTACCATTACCCAAATTAATTTCCGAGTAAATCAAATCAATGACAAGGCTATCATAGATACTGGATCCCCGGTGAATGTTGTCTCCTCCAAATTGGTCAAATGGATCAAATTAACACCTGATACTTCTCATTATGAAGAATATGGCACCGCCGGCCCTCAGAGTACTCAGTCTATTGGAGCTTTTTCATCCCTTCCTCTGAAAATTGGGAATTAACCTTTACCATTACAGCTATTGTTCTCAATAATTTGAGTTATGACCTACTCTTGGGAAGTCAATTTTTACGAGAATTTGGTGTAATTATCAACTACCCTGACTCATCGTTGTCTCTCTTGGGGTATCAAGTTCCCTTACTTTATCTGATCACGCTTCCACTCAACGTCAGTTATGTCTGCTAGAAGGAAATAAAAGGTCTTATTCACTTCAGTATCAGGTTGGAGATCCTCATGTAAAATTTACCTCCTACCATGGCTGATATTGAAGAAGGAATACCTATTTTTCTCCTGAGAAATTAGTTGTTCCATCAAAATCACAAGTGATCATTAATACTTCTTTGCACATTTCAATTCCCAAGGGGCATTTGCTACAAGTCCAGGGCACTGTCAATCCTTCTGCCAAAGAACTCTTGCCTTGTCCTGGAATATTGGATTATGCTTATTCAGGATCTTTATCTGTCTTACTAGAGAACCTTACTTATGTGCCAAAACCAGTAGATTGAGAGCGCCTGATTGCTTATGTCAAGCTGTTACCCTTATCTTGTATCTATGATGTTAAACCTTTGGGAGTTTACAAGACTTTGGATTGGAGAGTGATCAGGAATGCTTACTGTGGGACCCGCTATCTGGAAACATCTCTATAAGGAACAGGAGAAACAAGTGCTTCAATTATTGGACAAATATTCCTACATTTTTGCTAGGCATACTTACGATTTTGGGAAGATGAAAGGTGTAGTGCACACTATTAAAACTGGTGATCACCTTCCTATATGAGCGAAACATTATCATAAATCCAAAGTAGAAGAAGCCAAGGTTACTAAGTAGTTGAATCAAATGTTGGAGGCTGGATTAATGAAACCCTCCAATAGTCCCTGGGCATCCCCATTGTTGTTGGTTAAGAGGAAAGATGGTTCTCATCGAGTCATGATGGATTATCATCAATTGAATGCTATTACCCGACAGGACTGTTATCCCTTACCTAGGATTGATGATTCTCTTAGATTGTTGGCTGGATCCACCTATTTTCGGCCATGGACTTAGCCAGTGGATATTGGCAAATCAAACTGTCTCCAGAAGATCATACCAAGTGTGCCCTGATATTGAGTGAAGGGTTGTTTGAACCAACTCGCATGCCTCAAGGCCTAAGTAATGCCCCTGCAACTTTCCAAAGGGCCATGGACAGTATGCTCCAGGATTTAAAGCTTACTTGTGTTCTGGTATATCTTGACAACATTACCATGTTTTCCAAAACCTTTACTGAGCATTTAAACCATTTAAAAGAAGTATTTAGCCAAATTCAGGGCTCTTCCTTAAAACTCAAGCCCTCCAAGTGCTCATTCTTTCAAAATGAAATGGACTTCTTAGGACATCAGGTTTCAGCTAAAGGGATTTGACCCCTTGCGGACAAAGTTCAAGCCATCCAACAGATGCATCCTCCCTCTTCTTTATGGGATATTCAAGTCTTTCTCATTATAGTTTGGTATTATCAGCAATATATTCCCAACTTTGCTAATATGGCTGAACCCTTATTTTATCTATTGCAAAAGGAGTGTCTTTAGAGTGGGGATCAGCTCAAGAACAGTCTTTCAATTCTCTGCGTACCGCCTTGATGAAGGCACCTGTTCTAATTCACCCCCAGTTTAATAAGCCTTTCTTTCTACATATGGATGCAAGCAATGTCGCTATTGGGGCTATTTTATCTCAGTGTGATGAAGAAAATAAGGATCATCCTGTTGCTTACTATAGTAAAACTTTGTCAAAGGCCAAACGAAATTATAGTGTTACTGAGTGGGAGTGTTTGGCGGTAATTTTGGCCATCAAGCATTTTTGGCCCTTTTTATATGGTACCCATTTCACCATTATTACTGGCCATTCCTCCTTATGATGGCTGCAGAATATGAAGGATCCTGATGGGAGGTTGGCCTGTTGGGCTTTATGATTGCAAAATTATGATTTTTCCATTGTTCATCACTCAGGAGCTCAGCATCAAATTGTGGATGGCTTATCCTGACTACCTATTCTGACCTTTGGAACCAGAAAAAGAAGAACTCTTGTATAATCTTATGGGATGACTGGAATTATGGGATCAAGAGACTGAAGAAGATCGAGCCTATCTAAAATCAATTACTAAGGATACTATGATTCAAGATGGAGCTTTGTATAAGAAAGTCAAGTCTAAGTGGTTGCCCTTCCTGCATCCCAACTCCAGGTTTCACGCTGTAATGGAAGGTCATGAACAAGTCGGTCATAGCAGCCTAAAGAAAACAAAAGGATGGTTGAAGACTTGATACTATTGGAACAGCATAACCAAGTTCATTTGGAAGACTCTTGACTCATGTCTTACTTGCAAACTTCATGGAACTACCAACCCTACTTATCAACATCAAGTCATTTCCCCAACTAAGGCGTTCGAAGTAGTCATCATTGATGTTGTAGGGCCTTTTCCTCAAGGAGTGCATGGTCATCAGTATATCATTATGGACGTCAACCATTTGACCTAATGGGTTGAGGCCATTTCAATTTCTACCCCTTCAGCTAAGATTACTCCCTTATTCCTATATCAGCATGTTATTTCCCAACATGGATGTCCAAAGGTCCTTATGTCAGATAATGGGACTAATTTCACCTCGCAGCTTTTACAGGAGTTATCAAAATTATTTAATACTACTCAGAGATTTTTTGTCCCATATAATCCATCCACAAATGGGGCCATTGAACAAGTTAATGGAACCTTGGTCCCAAATTTAAGGAAAATGGCCTTGACTGATCCAACTCGGTGGAATTTTTATTTACCTAGTGCCTTCTTTGCTTATTGGATAAGCTATCACCGCATTATCAAGATGTCCCCGTTTAAATGTATATATGGGCGGAATCCTTCAGTCCCTTCTAATGATCAGAATATCCTTGAAGAAAGCATTCTAGAAAATTCCGATTTAGTTATGAGAAATTTGGCTAATGAGATTATCCACCTCCAGGCTCAAGCGATGAATTCAATTGAAACCACCACTTGAAGAGAGGCTCTATGAAGCAATCAACATAAACCAGTCTTACCTGAATATCAGTTTGGAGATTATGTTATGTATTATCATTCTTGGCCAGGTGGATGTACTGAAAAGCTTACAACTAATTGGTCTGGTCCTTATAGAGTTATATTTCAAAAAGGATTAGAATACTCGATTGTTCATACTGATACTGGTATTGTAGTAAATCATATTCATCCTAGATTTTTAATAGTCATCCTCCACCATGATCGAATCTTGAGGGGGAAGTGTCAGGATTTCACCAAATTTGCATATCTCCAAAAAAATCCCCTTCCTCAATTCCCCCAACATCATTGGAAGGAGTGAGCAATCTATTGCAATCTATCAAAGTTGATGATCAATTGGATTCTGATCAACTGATTAAAGATTCAATTGCACAGAGATTAATTCACTCTGATAGATTACAAACTGTAAAAAAGCCTACAAATATTTCCTCTTTTCAAAAATAGAAATTAGGTCGAGTTTAACATGTATTTTCTTATTTACTTCATTGCATTTTTTGGAGAATCCGCCCAGTGTAACTTTGAGATACAACCTGCCCCATTGGAAGTGTAATTCAAAACTTCCAGACATAGTGTACTTCAACTGTACAATCTACAATCTGATTCTGGATACCAACCTCTAATTGTCTAAAACAAGTAGTGAGTTTCGTTCAACCAAAACTCATGACTCCTTGATCCAGGTGGGTTAGCACATATTTTATCTCATTTTTAAGCTGCTGATTTGCCAATATAGCATTTCCGTTTTCATTGCCAAACTGCGAGGCAGATTAATAGAATTGAAGAAGCTGAGAGTATATTGTCTCCGATAACTGCAAGTGGCGGAGTAATTCCTGCTAATGGCACATCGCTACTTGAGGTAGATGGTATAAGGTGGGATGTACAAAGTGGTGCAGATAGCATTCTTTACGTCCTTCTCTAACCTGTTCTATATTAAGCAAAGAACTTTGATCTAATGTCATCATAGAGGCTGGCATGGCAAGAGCATGTCTTCAATTGGCTTGGCCACCATGAAAGAAGGCCCCAGATAAGAGGAGCTGGAGAGCTTCTGTAAAGTTGGATAAATGTAAGCTGTATTTTTCAGCGGACATAGCGTGGAGGGTCACTTCCATTGATGGGGGAAGAGAAAGTTTCTTTTGGCCTCTGTATCTCCTATGTGCATATTGATTGCTCAGTCGCTGAGATGGGTGGCTATACAAAATGAGGTGTTTTCAAAGACAAATCACTAATTTCCATGGTTGCTTTTATTTTTAGTATTTTGTTTTTATAATTTAACAGCAAACTTGGGTGTACCTGGCAGGGAGGACCAGTTTTGTCAGGATCATAGATGAGATACCACGGATCCCTTGTTAATTGTTGGCCAGGTGACCTGAAGCCCAAAGGTGTTGGATAAATACCTTTTGCTTTTTCTTAGTCAAAAAGTCTTTATACCAGATACTATGTCTGGCGAGGAAATTCCAATTAATTACAATTTTATCTTGAATTTGAGAAAAGGAAAAAAGTAAGATTTATTTGCTTAGTAGCAACAATATAAGGGAAATTAGGGAGGTGTCTCAGAAAGTTTTTAAACAGTCCAAGATTATATCTACTTTAATAAGTTAATCAGGGATTAAGCAGCAGCCCAATTATCTCAGTCAAATATGCTGCCCTCGCTGTATGGATTGGGTTCTAAACCCAAAATTAGGTAGCTCCAAGGGAGAATTAGTTGACCGCATAATTCAGGGTTGATCCCTGACTTGATAGACGTCAAATTTTGTTGGGGATTATCCCCAACAGAAGTTTGGTCTGGATGGTCATATCAGGATTGATTCCCATCAGCTGACACATCTAAATTACCATTTGGGTAGGAATCCTGACACCACCCAAGAAGATTATTAAATGATGAGATGTCATAAACCCCAACCTGGGGGAAAACATACTTCCAAACCTTTTATCAGTAAGAACAACTAAACTAGACTGGCATGGCATGGCATGCGGCCATGGGAACCGCGCTATGTAGAGGCAGCAGCAAGGAGGACACAGAAGAGGAATGCACAAAGAAAAAGGACTAACCAGAGATGCATTAATCAAGGAAAGGAGATGGAAACAGAGAAATTCAATTTAACCCATGCTGACAGACTCAGTCAGAATCAAAGCGGCTGATGCCCCCAAAAATTTTTATCACTGGATAATCTGGTCAAGCGTGGGTATATGTTGGGATTTATACCACATTAGCCAGATTCACTAATTATTAATCATCTGCTTGTCCACTAGGTAATTCATCCCACTAGTGGATCTAGGAGTTATCAATTGTATATATAATAACTATTGTTTGGAGAAATATTCTCAGTGAATATTTATTGAAATGTTGGATTGCAATCCACCAGAACAATGAGTGTTTGTCAGGGATGGTCCCTGACAATAAACAAGTGATTAAGTAAGTTGATTTTACTATTGATAACTTAATTAACTTACAGGATTTGATCAAGGTTAGTAGCCAATTGACTAAGGGGTTTTTGAGTTTCTAGTCAAGTGATGCCGATATGATAGAGCAACTTTTGTTTTAGCCTTTTAGGATCACAGCCTGCAGTTTATAAGTAAGAGTACCATTTCCTAAGAAGGTTTTAACCTAATAAGGGTAATTATGTAGTTGAGCGAAGGCGTTGGAACATGTTCTATGCTTCAACCCAGAAGAGGTCGCATTCAAGTAGGGAAGAGAGCCCAATTAAACTAATGAGGAAGATCATCATTTTTCATGACCTTATAGATTAATTTATCAGCTACGACTGCTGTTCCCAATTGGGGCGCCAAGCACTGAGTTGTGCACCAAATTCCCTATAAATTTATTTTTTTAGTAAGCAGATCAAGATCAAATTCAGATAAATATCTATTAATCAAGTTTTTATTTCTTAGATTGAATACTCTTATTATTAGAGTTGAAAGGACAAATAGATAATTTGTCTGCATTCTATTGTTGTAATCTTCGTGGACTCTGCGTGTTGAGAAGGAAGAATAACCACTGAACTTAACCCTGGGCTAAGTTTTACAGAAGTTATGGGAAGTATTTCTGAACTGAGTGAGAATAAATTCTACTTAAAAGGAAAGAAGTTCCTACAGAATTTAATAATACCATTTAAGATAGATCAAACACCAAGTTGGCGTTGAACCTAATAGCCAACTTAACTATCAAATGCTCAACTAGATAGTCTTTATAATACTACTGCTCCATAGCATCTTATCTAAATAAGTCAACAACGTACATACAAAGAACTTGTGCAGTTGAACAAGGGAACCAAAGAAAGTTGCTATCTGAAAAGAGTATACAGATCCTGTATACTTAACATTTGGTACTCATTACAGAAATCGAAGTTGAGTGCCAAGTTCCCAGTTTTAACATTACCCAAAACTTTAGCTTTGTGGACTACCACTCAAACTTGTACAACAGAAAATATGAATTGTAATTAGTCATCAGAAGTTAGTCAGAAGGAATTGCAGTGAGGCTAGCTGAGGTTTTTGTTTAGGCCAAATTAAAGGCTTTCATTTTTACTAGAAATTTTTTTAGTTAAATTTGGCTTTTTCTCAAGGAACTGACTGCAATACTATTTTGTTTTTGTCCAATATAAGGATAAAAGATTTAAGTCTTTATTGCCTCGAATAGAAGTGGCTTATTTATTTCAATGAGGGCATCTTTTACAAGACAGCTGGAAGTACTATGCATAGAACTGTTAGTTTGAGGCGTATGGTACTTTTCAGCAGAGGGAGCCTTTTACCTTAAAATGACCAATATTTTGCTACATCATTCTGAGAAAAACAGAAGCAGCTTTCTACATTATGATTGGTATGATTGTAATAGATGCAGAACTTTTTCTGGGTAGGAGATTTTGGAGGAGCACAGATAGAATGCGGAGTCAGTCTTTAAGTGCAGAACAAGAATGCCTATAAGTCTTAAAGAAATTGGGAGGTCTTTCATAAGGGTTCCTTGATGTGCAGTAGTAAGGTAAGGTTGTGCTTAACCTGTCACAGCTAGTGAAATATCTCTTGTTCTAAACGCCCCTCCAAAGCAAATTCAAACAAGTTCTTAGAGATGAAGCCAGAAACCCTCAAAGTCACTGACGACCTCTCTAAGGGTTATTGACAGAAAATGGGGATTCTGGCTTCGCTTGACAGGGCTAAGGAAAATGGCTTTTTTGAAAGGGAAAATACAGCGGAAATTGACCCAGAAATTCGGAAAATCATATGATATGAAGTATTAGAATTTAGCCAAATTTTTTAAAACTTTAATTACGTTGAAAAGTGGAAATTTTACAGCTCATATCGCTTTTTGATAACTGCAAGGTAATTTGTAATTGTTGAGGAATCATTGCAAACCTTCCCTTTTTATTTTAAAACTTTTCTCTCTCGTTGCAATCACTTTTGCAACTTATTCAATTCAAGTCTGAATCTAGTTTGATAATCTCACAGAGGAGATTAGTCTGCGCCCATGTTAGGGAGCAGTTGGGCAAGTAAGGTAAGAGGCACAGGTGGTAGGCCCGTGACCTCCAACGTTTGGAAACGCCCCAGAGAAACCTGCGGAATAGAAAAAAATAAAAATTGGCAATCACTATTTCTCCAGAAATCCTCACTTGGCAGGCGCGATGTAACCAGTACATCAACACGCCGCACTCTCAACCACTCTCATCGGTGGTGTATGGAGTCCAATTGTTTCTGGATATCCAACAAACAGCTTTATGGAAAAAAATTTGTGGGGATGTGCACACTTTTTTTCCAACTGCGGTGTATGTCACACCTCACTCCATGTCACACAGTTGGCTGGACCTCAGTTTCAAAAATAAGGAAGCAGCAGATGAAGCTGCTGCGGTATGCATAGTGATCAACCTCCCCAAAGGGCATCAGGTTGTCAAAACCAAGCACACCAGATGGACAAAAAACAGCCAAATTTTCCTCACGTTCAACTTTTTGCCCACTACAATCAAGCATGCCATTCTGGAGCAGCACCTGAAAGATGTTCTCACCATATATGGCAAAATAAAATCCTTTGAGATGCAACACTTTATGCTGATGCCACACCTGTGCACCAGCAAAGCTATTGCAGCTCTGACTCCAACTGAGGAGATCACGAAGGACCTAACCCAGATCCTGCACTCCACTTATATTAATATTGAAGGGCATACCACCCATTCTTTCTGGGTAACCATAGACAGCGCACCCCCCATCTGCACCCACTGTGATGCATTTGGCCACAAGGCACACACATGCCCCACCAAGGAGGGCATCACATTCCAAGAGCACCCCTTGGTGGCCATGGCCAGCGGAGAGGCACACTATGAACCAACCACCATCACCAAAGAGGCTTTCCCGTGGGGAGCACAAGGCTGCTACCTACTAGTAAAGCCTATCTCCCATCAAGAGTGAAAGAAGGCCAAACAGGCCCACAGGGATGCAGCCAAGGAAGCGGCCAAAGTCGCCTCCGCTATCCCATATTCCCAACGCCAGGAGGACATCAAAACCTTTGTGGCAGAAGCAACTCGGGAATCCCTCAAACAATCAGATTGGGAAGCCCATGCCAATTGAGCCACCCAATCTGAGGATCCAATGGGCGACTCAATCTCACCCAACCTTTGCAACCAAGCCCTGATTGAAACCAACTTGGTTTCCAACCTACCTGAAAAATTTTTTTGACCCAAACATTGGTGCACCAAACTCATCTGCACCACAAAAAATTTGTTCAACGCCAGGAAACAAAAAGCGAAGTCAAAAGCCAACGCGAGCCTCTCTGCTAAAATTAACAAAACTACCAATAGCGTTGCTGCAAACACCCATGCTGCCGTGAAGGCCCACAGGGATCTAGAGGAGGCTGGTGGGCCTGGGTGCCCACCCCCTCACACCTAAGGTGTGATGGGGGAAGCCTTCAATTTAGGGATGTTGTTTATCGCCAGACTCAAGGGCTCACCATCCCGGGCTAGGAAACTGAGTTTGTTACAAAAAAATTTACCTGTGGACATCCTGGCCATCCAGGAGTCCAACTGTCCGTGAGGTTCTGAGGATGCTTGGAAAACCATGCTCCTCCCTTCCCTATCCTTCTGGTCAGAGCACTGTGGGGTGCTAGTTCAGAAAAACAATTTTTTAAATTTTTATTGTCGAAATTCTTCCTCAATGGCCGAGTCCTCAACGTTACATTCTCATGGGCCAAAGTGGTGCACGCTATCATCAACTTTTTATGCCCCAACCTGTGCACGAAAGTGTTGGTAATTTTTCTCGTTGGTCAAATCCCTTCTGTTACCCCCTGACCCTTTCAAAGTTGGCGACATGAACTGTTGGCTAGACTCACCCACAGACCGTTGGCCTTCCTCATCCCACGCCCCTCAGGGTCACGTAGAACTTCGCATTCTAAAGGCCACCCTTGGGTTATTAGATGTGCTGCCACAGCAAGCCCTGCTGCTCAAAAACATGATGCGCCCCCACGTCCACAATGGCCAATTAAGATCCATGACCCACATCGACCTTGTCCTCATGCCAGCAAAATTTTGATCTCACATTTCCCACTTACAAACAACAAAAATTGAATTCTCCGACCACCAGCTGGTCTCAATAACCTACCACTTACCTGTCACAATGGCTAAGGCCCCGCATTGGTGCAAACTCCGCCCACCTGAACTTGCGTTGCCAGGATTTTCCACTTGGGTGGAATCAGCAACTTTGGCAGAAGAGTTTATTACACCATTTTGCGCGGACCCAATTTCCACATGGTCAGCCTTCAAAGAGGATACCATCTGCCACACTCACCACCTCTCCTCCCAATGCTCACAAGCTACATCAGCCGTCGTATTGCGTGCTCTGGAAGAGTTGGCACACCTGGAATCCAACATCCCAGCCACAGGCTACAGCCCTACTTGGGGCCAGAAGTGGGCAGAGGCAGCTGCCCACCTCAACGCACTCAAAAGGCAACACAAACATTGGGTTTGTGTTCAGTACAGGGCCAAACACATTACAGAGGGTGACACGTGCACCGCATATTTTTTTAAAAAAAATTTCCACCGCGCCAGAGCATGGCCTGCACACAGGTGTGGAGATCAGATGATTCCGTCATGGATACGCCAGCCAAAGTGGCAATCAAAATACAAAAGTATTACTCCAAGTTATACCGATTTGATACAATTCAGCTGGCCAAAGTGGCGAAATTTATCAACAGCACTCACATCCGCACCATTTCCTAATACCCAGAATTAATGAATTTGATTACTCTGAATGAACTCTGGTCAGCCATCTGCAAAGCAAAATCGGAAATGCCCAGGCCCAGATGGCATTCCATATGAATTCTATAAAAAGTGCTTCAAATATATATCCCCAATACTGCTTGCCTCACTTAACCAGAGCCTTCTAGAAACGCGCCTCCTACCAGGAGGACAAGAGGCCTTCACCGTCACACTCTTTAAGAAAGGGGACAAGCTAGACTTAGCCAACTGGCGCCCCATTTCTTTAACTAACACAGATACAAAAATTTTAACAAAAATCATGGCTAACCGTTTAGGGATTGTAGCATCTGCCACCATCTCCCCAGAACAATTCAGTTTCATACCCAGAAGGTCAATTTGGGATAACGTGCACTCTGTGGCTAAGGCATGCCAGTCCACAGCCTTTGGGGCAATTGTATTTTTGGACCAACAGAAGGCCTATGATAGAGTAAACTGGGAATACCTCAGGGCCTGCCTCCATCAATTCTGCTTGCTCCCTCACTTCATCAACTTGGTAATTCTGCTCACGGAATCTGCAACAATGGCAGTGCGTGGCCCTGAATTCCTAACGGAAGTAGTCCGCCCTCAAAGGGGCTTATGCCAAGGGGACCCCCTTAGCCCACTCTTATACAACTTCAGCCTTGACCCACTACTTTGAAACGTGAATGCCCACCTCACTGGGGTCCATGTACCAGGCCAAGCCCCAGTCAAGAAGATTGCGTTTGCAGATGACTATGTGGTCAGGGTGTCCAATAATAAAGACGCACGCGCGCTTGAAGCTCTCATCCAGGAATATTCCTGGGTAAGTAATGCTGCACTGAATGCTTTCAAAACTGAAATCATCCTCCTTGGTCAGTATCAAACCTGCTGGGCCCCAGCGACCAGTGCCCAGCCCGGCCCATCTGCTCACACATGTGCTCGCCTTCCCTGCTCACCCCACACCGCCCCACTTGTGCTCCCCTTCATACCACGCCCTACCATAGGGCCTGTCCGCCATCTGGGCGTGTGGGTGGAGGCAGGCGGGTATGCCTCAGCAGTAATGGAAAGTCATATTCTAGACAACGTGAAGAAGCGCATCGCCTCCCTTAGAGCCATCCTACTTTCCTTAGTGGCAGGGTTGTTTTAGCCAACTCTATGCTCCTCTCCAAAGTCTGGTTTGGAGCCCACGCCATCGCCTTCTCCCCAGGTTTTTTCAAATCTATGTATGCCCTTCTGCAAGGGTGGCTTTGGTCAAGCCGCCCACCTCCAGTGCAGCTTGAGGTCATGTTTGGCCCTCGTCGTCATGGTGGCATGGGCCTGCTTGACTTTAAAGCCCATGCTGCCAAGATCCTGGGCACCTGGATTGTGGCCGTCACCGCCCCTACGCTCCCCTCCCAACTCTGGTCCCGCGCGGCCCACTCCAACTTCTCCTGCATCCTGGGCTACAACAATCCATTGAACCCTCACTCCTTGATGAAATATCTAGCTTCCCACCCATCGGCCACAGGTCCTCACGTTACTAAAACCCACTACAAACGAATCCTCCTCTCAATGTGGAGCGCTGAGTGGAGAATTCATATTAGTGGACACACAGCACAGAGAGGCCGCCCCTCTCCTCAGTTCACACAGGAGGTACAGGGGCTACCCATTCAAGATGGCTTGATCCCCACACGGCCCCATGTCCTATCCAGGGTGGACAACCTAACCATGATGGACATTCCTTATTCCATTGAGACCCAGAAGACTATCTGGAAATACGCACACCACCCTCTGTTGCAGCCTCAAATCCGTTCACATGTGTGGCGCTGCCTGAGGCGGGTGTACTGTATGGCTGAGCGCTCTAACGCTTTACACTCATCCTGCATCGTGTGTGGCAAGTATTGAACGCTGTTCCACCGCCTGGGGAAGTGCCCTACCTCTAAAGTGATATGGCGCGAAGTTCAACGTCTGCTGGGCCAGGATCAAACACATTCCTTCATTCTGTCAAGAGATATGTTTGCTCTATCAATGGCCTCCCCCCTTCCACCCTCCCTCCATGCTCTGGTTGTTGCAATCGCCATGTGGACTATCCACACGATTGTCTTGGATGCCATTGCAGGCTCCACCCCCACCCTCCCAGAAGCTGTCCACAGATTACAGTCTCATTTGGTGGACCACTTTCAGGCGTGGATGTTTGGGTACCTCCCACCACGTCGCCGACAGCTGGTCTCCTCCTGGTTCCCAGTTTGGTTCATCAAATTGGACCCTTTCCTCCACACATGTTCAATTGTGGCTACGGCCCCATCACACGTTCCCTCCCCCTCCCCATAGTGGTGTTCCCGCTGGCAACAAGAGATAGCATCGCTTCTCTGGGGTGCCTTTCCTGTTACTAAGTTTTGTTTCTTTTGGGTCAACATTTGGAAGTGTCCATCTCCTGGTCGTCCTTCCTCGCATTAAATTCAAATTCCCTTTATATTTTAGACACCATCTGAGGAAGGTTGCTCTTCTCAGAAAATCAGATAAATTTAATAAAGACTAGGGATTTTTGTAAAAGTTTTCCTATGGTTTTCTGACAAATTTCTAAAATAAAACCTCAGTTAGAAGTTCAGTGATGGCAGGAGTCTGTTTCCCTATCTGGTTTGGCTCCCCAGTGGGGCGGAACCCTCTTCCCACTCTGCGGCCTATACTGACCACTTCTTGGCCTAATCTGCCAAGTCTTATTTCGCCGCTTTACCCCCATTTCTTACGCCGCCTTTCCCAGCTCTCAAGGACTCTTGTCCCTGATGGTTGTGTCAAGTTTTATAGTATTTTTCACTCCAAATTTAAATGGAAACATAACTCAGAGTGCTTGGGACATTGCTTCATTTTTTGAGTCACTTGGCCTTGTTGTTACACCGTTGTCCTGGTGCTTTCCCTTCTGCGACCACCTGCACTCCAGTTTCCTTGACATAACCTCCTTAACTTAAAACTGGATTATTGGGCATGGTCTATAAAACATATAAAGAGGCTGTGATGGCGTTATCCAAGGTGAGTTTATTCCCCAAAAATTTAGGAAATGTGATAGAAACTTTGGGAAAACTCTGATAGATTATTTTTAATTGAGGCCAATTTATATGAAAGTTTTTGTTTTTCAAGGTTAATCACTCCTGAACTATTTGATTAACGCAGTCTTTATATTGGCATGAGTGCAGCATTTAATTTAATGTGGTACCATAAAAAATTGGGCAACTTGTCTGAGAAGATTAGATAAATGCTTGAGTTTTGATTATCAATAGCATCATCCAGAGCACTTTTGTAACAGTACAGTAAATAAAAGATACTTTCTTATCCTGTGACATATTTTCTTTAAAAAGATTATATTAGTTTCCTAGAGGGTTTAGTTGGTTAATTAAATGTATGGATGCAGGAGGTACACATTAAAAATGAGAGGATTTGGTGTTGCGGGGGTAATTCTGTTGTTTGAAAGCATAACTTGGTGATGAAATCTATTAACATTGTCAATAACAAGGTCAATCTGCTCGTGGGCTGAATAAAGGGCGACTTTGGAGGCAAAGATCTGGTTTAACTGCCTAACTTCACTATTTATACTAAAAGCTGTTTTCTTAAGCTCAAGTTATGCTGTTTGACAGCATGAAACAATGCTCCTCCCTTGCTTAAAGACAGGTAAGTTGCCAAGGCTCTAATTTGCTCGTGGTAAATGGATGGAAAGATTTCCACATTCATAGAGACCTCATCTTGGGTGAGTTCACTCCTTTTAGCAACGTGTACTAACTGGGTGATGAGCAGTTGCACCTGCTGAAACAAGAAGAAGAGTTTATCTTCAAGAATCCCTGAACAGTTACTGGGCCCTGGAGAATTTGAGAGCCCAAAGGCCCAAGTGCCATACAAGCAAGGTCGTCCAGGTGCACCAGGACTTCCAGGGGATCCAGTGATCCCAGGGGTTCCAAGATGCTTAGTTAATCCAAGCTTCAAGGAGGCTCATACCAGGCATCAGCATATGACCAATAAATTTAGTAATATACAATTTTTCCCTTGTTTGATGAAATAATTCTTCAAAATAATTGATTCATCCCTCCAAGTATTCTATTCAGGTTTGATCTGGTATTGTATTACATTTGTGCTAATTGTAACCTAACTTTATAGATGACTATCAGATCAATAAAGTTGTTAGAAATTATAAAGTAGACATTATCAGATCACCCCTTCATCAAGTTTAGTTAGTTAAGTTTGCATGTTGTTCCAGAGCTGTCAATCTTCAGGTAATGCATTCTAATATCCTCTACTGAAAGCAGCGTTAGAGTTTATAAATTTCAATGAGTTGAATATTTAATGTTTTTTGGGTTAAGGAGTCAGTAGTTCTTGGTGATGTAATTCTTCCAACTGCAACAAATGGCATAGAGTTAATTAACAAATTGATGCAAGTAGCACTAAGTATGGTTTATCCAACTTAATCAACTTTGAGAATAACTTAAAGCATAGATTAACATCTGAGCTATCATGGCTAAAGCTACTCTTTGATTAGCACATCCTCTCAAGACAAAGGCTAAATAATAAGAAGTTGGATGGAATTAAAAAATTCCAAAAATCTGTAGCCGATAATGTTCAGTGGATGGAGCAAAATGGTCCACCTTCATAAAAGCTGGAGTTGTAGATTATGTGACGTACCATAAGATTCTTTTACATTCTTGTAACTTCTCATTCACTGAGGTGAAGGTTTCATGATAGGAAGAATATTATGAAGCAGAGTCACTGTAGCCCATAGCAGTTTTAAAATTTACTAAGGACTTGGGGATACCTGGTAGGGAACACCATAAATTTGTCAGGTTGGGAGAAAGAATCCTACCTTCCATTTAAAGATTATTAGTATCTAAAGACCCTAATATAAGTATTTTGGTAAACATATGATAAAGGGCAAAATATTCTTAAACATATAATCTTTTATTTAGCTAATTATTAGCTCCATCTAAATATTCATATAAACAGTGTAATTAAATTATTCAGAAAGTAATATCTAAAGGGACTGAGTTACCAATTCATTGGGTAAATTTGCCAGGAACTTCCAAGTCAAGATTTTCACCTGAAACAAGTTCCTCAGTTTTGACAGGCATCCTACAATTTTTATTAGAGGTAATTAATCTTTTATTTTAGGGTTGAACCCTGACACCAGAGGTAATCAATTCTATGATGAAGTTTATTCCGCCTAAGAGGTGAGTGATTCCTCAGGATGGAATCCCAACAGCCCTTTTGTACAGGGTGGGGCAGAAAATCTCCCACATTTCGCTGAGTCAATGCACTGGTTTGGTGGAGTGGGGGGTTCATGGTATTTTCTGGTATCGTGTGCCTTGTTGTTTCATTTGCCATCATGGAGTGGACTGGTATACATTATTCATTTGTTGCTAAGTCATTTAACTGAAACAACAAATCTGTGATCAACACTTAGAGATAATTTCAAATACATTTGAGCTTAATTGTGGCGATGATGTTCTGGACATAAAAGCAATACTGTTATGGGTTAAAAATCCTAGGTCTATAGGGTCAGCATTAAAATGGAAACCACCTGGAATACCATGAAGTGAATGGACCCAGAAAATGTCATTACTGTAAGATAATCCATTGTATATTCACCCAAAAGTTCAGCTGGTAAACATGCTTTTGCTTTGCCATATCTGATCAAAGAAGCAGGAGAATTTTACAAATTGATCTAAACTTTTATCCTTGCATGAGATGGTTGTCCAACAACTTTAAGAAGGTAACTGACAGAACAGAATGGCATGCTTTGAGGCTATCTTTAAGAATTTTTCTAATAATAATGTGCTGCTCTTAAGAGAGAAAGCTCACTTTCACTTGAATGGCTCTATAAATAAGAAACATTTCTTCTATTGGGAAGAACAAAAATCTTATCATCTCCATGAAAGGCCTCTACACAGTCCACGTGTTACTGTTTGGTGAGCTGTTGAAAAAAGTGTTGTTTATGGTCCATACTTTTTTGAGGAATAATTCCAAATGTTTAGAGTGAATTCCTCTTGGTATGTGCAAATGTTACATCTTTTTTGCAACAAAAACTCGCCGCACTTGGAGATCGTTATGTGTGGTTTAAACAGGATGGGCCACTTCCCACACACCAGAAACTCTAAAACTTTTTTGAGAGAAATGTTTACTGGCGATTGGTCTCGTTACATGGTGACAATTGGTGATCCATACAATCACCCAATCTCACCCCTTGCGATTTTTTGTGGCCATCTAAAGACTAATATTTATTGAAATTGACCACAGATCTTTGATGAACTGAAGGATGCTATATGCCTTTAAATTGTAGTGATAACACCGCAACTCACCCATCGAGTGATGCAAAGCTTCAATGATTAATTAGAAATGAGTAATATGGACAGAGGCCACCATTTATGCAATATCTCTTTAAAAAAATTGAAAGAAGCTGAAATTTGTATCCTTTCATATTATGTAATAAACTTAGAATAACATCGCTCATGTTTTTTGTTAACCTTTTAAGTGTGGGATGTTTATTTGCCGCGCCCTGTACACAAGTAGTAAGTTCTGATTGTTCTCTGTAACAAAAATGTACTTCTCCTTAGCTTAATGATTAAAGGAATTGACAGGTTTTGAGAGGAAGTGTATAGCTGGGGTTGAAGGTCTCCCGGTTTCTAAAGGTTCAGTCTCAAGAATATTTGCTACTGGAGCTTGATAAGTTGTTGTCAAAGCAAAATAAGATCCCTTGAAGATTTTCACCCTAATTATATATGTGAGTAGTGTAGCCTTAGAGCTGATAGCCTGGTGAAGTTGTAGTTTTTGGTAGCCTGGCCAGCGAGTTTCTACAATATGTCCTCTTGTTGATTATCCACATCCTGTATTCTGGAGTTAATGTAAACAAATCCTAATCTAAAGTAGTTTTATGTTTATTGACTTGTGGTCATGTCTGAAAGCATTTATTGAATAGTTTCAATATTATTGTGATGTGCTGTTAGAGTAAAGTCAGCATTAATATAGTTTTCTTCAATGTCCATCCAGCTACCATGAGCCACCTCTTTCAATTGTCATTCCAAGCTTAAAGTCTGGGAAGCATTACCCTATTTTTTCTTTCATTGTGTAGAGGGTTCCCTGAGGGTCCTGAGAACCCTATGGGTCAAAGGATCCTTTGGGGACTTGAAGCCCTTTGGGGACTGCGCGTCCTGGAAAACCTTCATGAACTTGTAATTCAGAGGTTGGGTGAGCATTGTCTCTTTCATTGAGCTGGCGGATCTAATTTGTCAACTATTTAATCCTAGAATTGTAGGTTTGCTGTTGTTCATTCGTCTGGGATAATAATTTGGTCATAGTTTCTTAATGGAACATCCAGTTGCTGAGTAATTTTATTGCAAAGATATCCACCAACTCTGACATTGATCTAAACTATATGTTCTAGTAACTCATTGGTTTCTCATTAAATATCAGAATAGTTTTTATTGTCTCAGCTGAAATGGGAGCAGTCTCATATAACTCAAAGAGTTGGAAATCGAGTTTCTAAATAATAACTATCTTTGGATTTCCATATGATGCAATCCCAGAAGCTTCATTTGATGGTAGAGAGCTGGATGGAAAACAAGCAAAGGTAAGAAGAAGTTTGGAACTCCCAATGCAGTACTAGGGAGAGTGGAAGTGGTGTATAAGTGCATAAAAAAATTTTCATCTTGGATGGAATGCTTTCTATTGGATCATTTTATAGGTTGTAAAGTTACAAAGAGTAAAGCTTCCACAGTTTCAGCCACTTAGACTGATTAAATCTGATAGATTGCAGTATTGAAGGCCATAATGGTAAATGTCATTAGCTCTCTGAAGTGCAGTTCTCTCATATTTTGAAAAGTTATTTCTTATTTGGTGGAATGGAACTACCTTGTCACATTCATATTTCCTTCATTTGGGGAAATTTTTCAATGATAGAATTATATGTCTTTGGGTTAATACATATTCACCTGGTATCCAAGGAAAATAGCCCGGCAGAAAGCACCGACTTTGGGTTTTCAGAGTAATTTACCAATTTCTTCAAAATCTAACCAATTAATAGTTATATTAGCGTCAGTATGCTTCCTAGTGGGATTATACATCACTAGGGAAAAGGTGCATTTTGCAATTATTAAACCAGAAATGAATTGATAGAGCTTACTTTATTTACTTGAATGAGTGGATAATTATAGCCTTCAAAGAGACACATCTTTGTTTAGAATATCATTCCGCTTGATCAGAAAGTTCTTTCTTTATTTTTGAGGGAAATTTTGTCTTTAGTTTGCAAAGGAGTTGGACCCTTTGTAGATAATGGAGAGTCTTAGAATTGATAAAAATCCTTTTTTGTCCTTAGAAGTTAGGTCCAATTAATAGATAAATTGGGTGGTAGTCTCCATTAGTCAAAGGTTATCTCACTAGATGATGGATTTGTATCCAAACCGAATTTAAACTCTCTTTCCAGCTGTGGGTTTGAGTGGGAGAAAGTTATTATAAAATTTTAAGATCCTATATTTACTTTAGTATCTTCTTGTAGGATCAGAAAAAATGTAAATTATATTTTCGTTATGGTAATATTTAATCAAAAGAAGCCCTAGTAGATAATAAGATATACTATCCTAATGCCTGAGCTCTGACACTTTATACATACATAACCTAAATAAATAAATTATATAATAAAACTTATAGAATGTATCAAAACATGTTGCATGACATTATCACCCTCAGATAATCTATACTTTTATAATTTTAGTAACTTGATACCTATTTCATGTTGTCTTACTAAAGAATAAGCTCACAAAAAATATGTAAAATAGGAGACCAAGAACTTTCTCTAAGAAATGATTAATGTAAATTTTATCAGACATCTGAGACTTGCGTTTTTTATAAATCTGATACTCTCTGAGTAATTACTAAGATATTTTTTTAGCGATAAAAGTTATGTTTACCAGATATATTATGATTTTTAGTAACTAATCATATATAAAACTCTAAAATTATAAATGACGCTAAGCCTACTGGCATATACTAATGATGTTCTTAATTATTGTACTTTTCTTAAACATCCAAAAATATCTAAAATAACACAAATCTTAATAAAGTGAATATACACTAAATTTAAAAAAAAATGTAAGCACTTCTATCTAAACTTATCACTAATTACCTTATAAAAGAAGAACCTATACTATGCACCATTTTAATCATTTAGCTTAAGCCATATTACTTAACTACTTTTTGTTTAACTATCTATTTACAATTGCACATTAAATGTCTTCATAGTAAAAATCATTAAATCATTATTCACCTTTTTTTCTTTGTTGTAAAGTTCTAATAGTTTTCTTGTACATCAACTAAATGAGATCTTTTTAGCTTTAGCTCCTAGATTCTCATATCAATTAGTGATAGCTATATAATACAGGCATGTTATATTTTCTAATTTTTTAATTGAGGCAATATGAACAGGGGATGGACATTACAGAGGCTCAAAAATGAATAAAAAAACTAAAAAAATATAACAAAAATTGAACCAAAATGCAAAAGCAAGAAAATCGTACCAAAATCAAAATGAAACTAAAACAACCAATTTAAAGAATGACAAGCTGTTATACAACTATTATGGTAGGTAAGGTAGATTGGGTAGCTTATATTCGCATTTGTGAATACACAAGAGAGTTAACAGCACAATGCAAAAAACAATGGAGTGGGGTTATAAGCAGTATGCAATTTGATGCCATTTGATGGTTGGGTTAAAATTTAAGACAATCAAAGAGCTGTAATCAACTTGTCAAGGTCATTCTCAGCTTTGAGAAGGGCCTCAGGGAGGGTGACAAGAGAAGCTATGTTGGTTCAGGTGATTCTATATTTGGGTCCAAAACAAGTAATTGCATCCACATATATGACAGATTTGTTTGTAGTGTTGTTAAGCCTGAATAAGTTGCACTTTATAGGAGGCACGGAAATCAGAAGGGATGACTGAGGGTCCATCCCATCCATCACCAGTATGACTAATCTTGCAATAGCCTTGAAGATGTGATGACATTCAGGGGTTAAACTGTTTTGACTGCAAGCTGGTGTTCACACCTAGAACAGCTCAACATGGAGTTGCAGTAAATAATGACAATGAGGAATTAGTCATCACTGTCTTTGTTTAAAAATAAAAAAATAAATAGATCTATCCACAATGGGAATAGAGTTACCTTTTTGGTAACCTCAGCCAATAAAGCCCAAGGATTTTAATTATAAAAATAGGTTATCTGCATAAGAGTGGGTTTTTGTAGGTGAGTTGAGTGATGCTTAAGAATGAATGGTAGTCCAAGCCTGAGCCAGATTATTGAATCAATTTTAGGTTGGTAATTGAGCTTGGAGGGTTTTGTGAGGTTGGTTTTTTACATTGGCTATGTAAACTTTTTGGGGTTTACTGCACAGGTTTGAGGTGTGCTTTGAATTATTGCTGATAAAGGGATATGGGAAGTTAATAATTGTATGAATACAATTATCCTAGTTGAGTTCTTCACAACCAAGTGGGTTGAAAAAATTGAGTAAAGCTTCGCCACTAGACAGATGCTGACGCTCTTCCTTCTGTTAATTAGAAGGCACTTATGTACAAAGAAAATGATTTTTCAATTCTTCCACAGGGTTACTGTAGAACAACTTGTAAAAAGGTAAAACTATCTCTGTCGCTCTAACCCAAGAGTTTATATAAGACAAATAGATAAGAGAACCTTATCTCTTCAAATTTAATCACATGAGCACAATAAAATTGTATAGCTGTCTAGATGTTTAACAAAATAAATATGTATTTTACTAATACTGTTTTTTAAGAAATAAACAAGGATTTAATATTGGGAAAGCGGCTCCCAACTCTTCTATTGGCACCCCAATGGGAATGACATACATTGCCAATGAATTTAGCTTTTAGAAGCTTTTGAAATTATGAAAGACTCATACACCTAAATGATTTCCATTGCTGACTAGTAACAACCCCTCATGGGTTGGATTCTGTAGATAATTTTTCCCAACTCCATTATCCAACCCCAGTAGATTAATCTTATAAAAGCTAGCAACCTGCTCAGGTAATGAAACCATTTTTTATTTATAACAGGCCGCGTTGCTATAAGCTATCCCACAAGTTACTGCCAATACAAGCGTTGTCAACTCTTCACCAACTGCAATAAACCCTTAATGACTGGTAACAAACCCCAATCAATCCGTATAAAATATTTTGATTAATACATAAATCAATAATCAAAATGCTTGCCAACATTGAAAGGATCATCCCTGGTGAAACATTGATCATCCAGAAAATCTGTTTCAGTGAAATATATCTAATTCTAAATAAATTAAAACCAAATAATATAATCATCATTAATTACTATAAAAGCTGCTATAAGTCTTCTTACTATAAATTGAACACCAACGGATAAGACATATAATACAAATCTATTATCAAAGCTGGATAGTGTGGATATTCCAATATCTTGACAGCCCACCAAGAAATTGGACAGGGTGAAAGGAGGCAGAAAAACACCAAAGTCAGTACTTTCTTGTGCTTCAGAAATGGGGTCATGAGTGGCAAGGTCATCATTGGGTTTCACGTTTCTAGAATGATTCAAATCTTTAATAGGTGTAACAAATCTGTTAACTGTTGTCAAAATGAGCCCAAAAAGAGATGATCTGGTACTGCAGCAATGTGAGCATTCAGGGGAATTTTTTGAGCAAATTTGGGATGATGAGGAGTGATGGTGGCAATTGTGCAAGGGGAAGTGAGTCCTTTTATCAGAAAGAACTGTGAAATGGAAAATGGTTCTAAAGCCATAGGATGAAAGCCCCAACAAAACCTTCATATAACTCTGCGGCAGGAGGTGTGAAGAAAGGTTTGCAAAGTTCACCATTGTCATGGTTTCAGTGGGTAGGCAAGTTTGAGTTGTGAGAATAGGTGTATTTTTATAAATATAAGGAGTTGCTGCCCCTATGGTGGCGTCCTCCTCAGATGGGAAACTGATGTCAAAATATCCCTTATGAGGGAAGAAGTTGATTAAGCCAGCCGGGGCAAAAGCAGAAGTGTTGATCTTGATGACTGTTTTGTCAGTGTATGGTAATTAATTCCCTTGGTAGGCTCAAAGGCAAAAGCAATGCTTTGTTCAAGGGAGGGAAAGAGGGTGGGGTAAAGTCATGTATACAAACAAGATGGAGCGCTAAGTCTCTTGTTGGGAAAAAGCGTCCATGGCAATTAGTATACTAGTTGATATATTCCAAGATCAAATTCCTGATGAACAGAAAATACTGGGGGTGGAGCGCTGATGCCCCATACTGGAGCACCATGCAGGATAGCCATGGACATAGACAGTGGTGGTGTTTATGTGGATCAAATTAAATAGCTTAACAAAAATGGATTAAAGGTGAGTTTGAGTTGAAAGAAAGGTACATATCTTAATTTTTATATGATTTAAATTTTCAAATGTTTGACTTCTATTTAAGATACGCTGACCAGAGATGGACGTTACCAAAGCTGGAAGAAAACAAAAGAAAACCACGCCAAAAATATAAACTTCTCAAAACAAATTGACAAAACACATAAAATGAGAATGCAACCAATCAGTTGGGACAGAAGCATATGCTTATAATATCATAGTGGAAGGGGCGTGAGGATTGAGGGGGCTCATCCTTGGCAGCATCTTCACCCCAGAGCAGGGAACAGGCTACAGCAGAGAGCAAGGATGTCAGGGCATAGGCGGTATACTGTTTTGATATCTTTAAAAGTAGTGTGTCAGAAAATCATCCAGTATAAAGAGAGGTGGCGATATAAGCAGATAAAGTGGGCTTCAGCTTTAATGTGGGCTGGGGAGTTTTACAAATGTGTCTATAATGGTGCAAGTATCTTGGCTTTAGGATTCCGCACTACTACTGTCACATTCTAGATAGCCTTTTTGGCAGCTTTATGAGTTTGATCAGCACATCTTTACTTGGTTTCTTACGAGTGAGAAATAATGGGATAAGTGATCTTTCCTGCGAGCATAGCCACTGATTTGGCAATAGCTTTGCACAAGGGGCGACTTCTGGTTTGGCAGCTTCTTAAACAGCCAGATAGTGATTACTGCAAAATTGTTCAGCGTTTGTCTGTGGGTCAAATAAATGAGGGGGAACTAATGGCCATTTTCTGGACTGAGGAACCGCTTAATTTGTATAGTGGATTCATCAAGGAAGTTATCTGATTTTTTAATTTCAGCCAAAAACTCCCAAGGGTTCTGATTGAACTGAATTGGGGTTTCAGCCTATAATTGAGGATTGTTTAGTTGTAGATAAGCATGGGAGTGATCTAATGTCTAAGCTGGTTCTCAATTGGAGGGAGCGTTTGTGGCACTTGGTCGAGGAGGAGCCTGATTGGGTGCTGTAGACGTGGCTGCAGCAGGCTTTGGGGGAGGGGGAAGTGTTGTACAACATAATGAAAAAAGTTTAGGGTTGCAGTGGAATGGAATATCAGCTGAAAACGCAGGGCTGGTGAAAGAAGCAAAGTATGGTCATTTTCATTTGGAGTGGTCCAGCTTAAAACAGGATGGACAGTTCATCCACCCTCCCTTGACACAGGCCCAGAATGGATGGTCAGAGGCAGAAGGGATGATGGCTTGAGGGGGAATTGATAATGCAATTTCATTAGATTCAGGGCTTATTGTGGTGAATTCCTGAGGCCCAGCGAGGCGTGTATCTCCATTTGGGACCATAAATTGTAAGTGGGGATGGAGCCATAGGCTGCCAAACCTATTATCAGCTCCTGATGGAGCACTGCGGGGGTAAGGTGAGTGGGCAACCCAGCGAACTAAAACACCATAGTGGTGTCCATGGGGAGCCATGTTCACATTGTAGTATATAGGTGCCCTCAAAGACCAGAGGCACACTTGTGGCAGTAACAGTGCTGGCTTTGCATGTGAAGCCAAAGTTAAATTGTTCTTATAGGGGAAGAAATTGATAAATCTGGCAGGTTGTATTACCACCTGTGCCATTTTAAAATAATTTTGTCTGCATATGGGAAAACGTTTACATATTTAACCCAAAGACCAATCTGCATGCTAGACTGGGAGAGCACTAGTTGGCTGTGAGGCACTGCTTGGGAGCACGCAAGATGAAGTTTGAGATCATTGGGTGGAATGAACCAACCCAAGTATTTTGATAGGACTTGAAAAACCAGTATGAGCGCATTTTACAGCCAGATCAAAACCTTAAGGGAGTTTTGCTGCTGCCCCACACTGTAGAAGCTAGTGGAGATTCTGGGTATATTGGGAGGAGAACGGTGGCAGGGGGTCAAAGGATTTAGGTTGACTTAATAATCTTTGTAAAAATATTGGTCAGAAGCTATGCTGAGCGGAAAGGAAAGCTTTCTACAATCTCTTAATTTTCCAACATTTTAATACTATTACTAGAGAGTGAGAACTCATGGTATCCTTACTGCACCAAGAAAAAATATAGATCTATCTTCTAATACTATGTTTTAAACGCCATATGAATTTATAAACTTTTGATATAAGAAGCCATAACATTTATTACTATTATGTTTTTTCATACACTTAGATTAGAATCACATAGTTGTATACATATCTTACATAATGACCTACTCTTATGTCAGATTTAAAGTACATAATCTGTCACCTTAGTGAAAATACTACCTTTACTAAGTACAAATTTACTCCATATTTTAATTTTTCGCTTTATTACTGTTTTACATTGAAAGATTTACTGTTAGTTTTTAAACTTTGCTCATATGCAAAGACTTAAAATATAATTATTAGCTTTCAGCTACTGTCTTGACTGGTGCTAATTGTAAGAATTCTGGATAGATGGGTTGCTCACTTGGCACAATATGAAATTTTTACAATTTGACAGGCGCAGTATTATTAGTACTTTGCATCTACATAAGAGAGGAAAGACTATATTTATCTTAAGTTTACTAAATTTCACTCTTGCTGGAGATAAATAAGATTAGATAAATAGAAAATATGGAATCAACACTATTTTTATCTTGTAATAAAAA